>BLSH010445724.1:792223-816480 GCA_018402905.1 Glandirana rugosa
CCGTATTCCACCTCGAGATGTGTAGAAATCCGTTAAGGCTCCCTGGTAAACATGTGAAAAGATGTGTAGAGCTCCACCTTATGCCTGGAAATGGCAAATATGAAATATTCAATTGCAGTAGTTACTTTCCTGACTAAAAAGTCAACAACCTTTTTATTATTTCATTTTTTTGTTCTGTCATCAACATTTTAAGTTGAGAAAATATTTTGCAAATAAGTTACATTACTTTTAAGCCGACACATGTTGCAAGTCCACTTTGAGAAAGAGTGTTAAAAATGTAGCCATTTCTTTGGAATATTTGTATAGCTTTGTTATTGAAATGTGGGGTCTTTTTACAGCTGCCAGCTTTTTGATCCCTGTCATGTAATTAGCACTATGGCCTCTATTCAGCCTTTTCTAAGAAGACCCTCATCTGCTACACACATTTGTTCTCTTGTGTCTGTTGAAATAAGTCGGACACTCTCTCTCGGAACATTTATTTCAGGGTATTAAAAAATAACCTAATTGTTTCAATTACACCTCTTAATTTCTTTTTTAAAGATGAATCAGGTCTGGTTCCTGCAAATTGCTTGTTTGTAGGTCTCCAGGCTCATACTCTGGACCTTTTTTCTTTCACTTGCTGTTTTTTTTAATTTCTTTGTATTTTTTGAAATGTTTTTTTTTTCCTTTGATTTATTACACTCTGATATTAGAAGGTTGGAAGGAAGAGCATATGTATGATATAACAACACGTCTTGATTGAAAGACACAATGGTTGTTTTGCAGTGTGTGAGGCCGGCCATAGACAGAGCAAATTTTGCTTGATTCCCCCATCAACACCATACAGAGTTGACAGTGGAATCCCTCCAATGGAGCCATGGTGTTTTCCTGGTGGAGGAAGCTGTTCCCGCCAGAAGAACACTGTGAATATTGCTAGTGGCTGTAATGGCCTCTAATAATTGTATGGAAATTCCAGCAGGCTGGTTGTATCCAAGTTTATCGATCATTTGGCTGATCAGCTTGCCCATATATGGTTCGAAGGAACTGGCTGAGATTCAAACTGTCTGTGGCCAGCTTAAAGGTTGGAGAATTGCAGCGTTCTAGAGTTGTGGCTTAAAATTGGTAAGGGCCTGGAGAGACTTTGGATGCAATAATGGCTAAAATGGCTATAGGGAGGAACCCAAGTGAAAAAAGATGACTTTCAGGAACATTAGCCCACTGGATAACTCGAAGGTGATTGCAGAGAAGGGTGTACATTTGCCTCTGTGCTTCTAATTCTGAAGTCTTCATCCTTAAAAATTTTAGTGGTGGCGCACAGCCACTTTGAAGGAACCTTCCTGGTAATTTCACCTGTGGTTCTATGAAGGAAACTGAAAAGCCAACACTCTCTTGGTAATCCAGAATGATCAAACGCAGCTGAAGGAAGGTTTCTGCCTCTTTGCTGTGGCAACTAACCATTCTTTTCCTTTTATTTCTGTAATATGGTATGGCAAAATGAAAGGGAAAAGTTGACTGGGTATAAGGTACTACACAACCATCCTATCGGTTTGTAGGGGATCCTGGGAGCCCATGCCCTCTCTATTGTGGTCATAGCTGGACAACACACATATCATTCTTATTATTATGTAATCTGTGTGATATGAAAATTTATGAAACTTATGACAGCTAAAGTGCATACAGTACAAGATGAGACTCAATACATATAAGATATCATTTGGTATTCTTTATACATATGCTATAGAAATGGGTCCAGGCATGTTCTAGACTGGTTACCACTTGTTTACCAGAAATCAGAGTGCACATGACCTATGTTGGTACAATGCCAGCGGCCATCTTAGGAGAAGTTTAATTAAACTCTTTGGGAGATGTCCGCCATGTTATGGGAAGTCTGACCTTATTTTACCTGATGCATCTGGTCATTCTATGTGCTATAGGGGAGGAAGTAATGTCTAGAAGCATTTGCTATATGATTGGATGATCTGTAGCAGGATTGGCAGAATTCGCAAAATTATTAGACATATTTCAATTCTCAATTAGATGAATTTGAGTCTGTAAAGTGATTGGTCAGTAAGTAATGAGCCAATGGTAATTAGAGTTAACCTGTTATCTCAATGTACTAAAAATATATATAGTGAGGTAAATGATTTGCCCGGTGGAGATCTGCCACCTGACTGCCCGGGTGTTACATTCTGTGTGCATAATAAATCCTTATCTGATTGAAGACCACCTGCATCCTGGTTATTAAATTTGACTACTGCGGGAAAACCATTTATCCCTATTCATCAGATGCTCTTGATCGAAAGTTAGAAAATGTTCCTCAGCTCAATCAAGTTTTCTGCTTTCTTAGTGGCCCACATTTGCGGGTTATAAGTCAACGTTTATGGGTGGGTCGATTTTTACATAAGCGTGTCAAATATTTCACATTGGAAGGGTATTTGGAAATGCCAACGATTAGTGGGCCTCTGAGAAACACTAGTGAAGGAACCGTTTGGGTTATGGTTGTATAGCCTTATGTCTATGTTGTTGTGGAAGTTCTACACTGCTGGTTTCTTTCCTCCCCATTCCTTTCTTCCTCATCTTAATTTGACTTCTGCTTCTTCACAGTTTTTTTTATAGGACCTTCAACAAATAAATCCTGTGGTTGTGTGCTGTGGTGGCCTTTTCTGATTCAGTCCCAAAGAGCCTTTGTGCTTCTTGTAGCATTATCACAGTGGGAAAACTTATATTAGCATAATGGTGCTACAAGCAGATGGCCAGTAACATTAGAAAAGCGCAGTACTCCCCGAAACAGCAGATATTCCCAGGAGAATGAAGCAGTTTTACCCGGCTTTATCTAATTAAAGAGGAAGAAAAAAACATGCTCAACTATCTGTCTCCAGTATACATTACTAGACATAATGAATTGTCAGCTACTGCTTTGTGTGTCTTCAGATATTTTGTTGGTGCATCCATAAAATATCCATTTATCGTTCTTTTTAATGGTAACTGTCAAACTTACTGAATTAACTTTGCTGTGAAACAAGATGGATGTCCACTACAAAGGCCTTCAATCTAGGTAGATTGCTGAAGGCTTATAGATGCAAGTGAATTGTCGATCACAGCATGTATTGGCATTCATTGCCAGCTGGCTTGAGTTGTGAAGTCCAGCACTTTTTTTTTAATCCTTGATGTTGATCCATGAGCAATGTTTAATAGCATTTCTTCTAAATATCAAATGCTCATTGGGTTTACCACCTCTCAGTAAATCCTGATAGGCAAAAGTCAATTTAATGAATTAAATCCTAATTTTCACGCTCTAGCTTTATAGTATCCCATTTAACAAATCTTACTCTGTACAAGATTAGGAACAAACTAGAAAGCGGATTCCCGCCGGTGTTGCGGGTTAAATTGTGGTTTGCCCAGAAAGTGTGAAATCTTTAATGTAAAATTGGAAGTATTCTCATTTACACAATTTAGCACATTACTTTCCATTGGCAGTAGAAAATATCTGAAATTAGCATGTGGATTACCCAGGGAAAAAGTCGCCTACCTTGGATCTGGACTGAACATTTTATGTTTCTACCTTCAATCAGCAGTTGTGTTGCAGACAGAAGGTTGTTGGGGTTCCGATGTGAAGGGACCCTAGCATCTGGGGGCTGGACAGTAATTAGAGATTTTGGTGGTTTAGTGGAAAGAGGAAAATACCAAGAAAGCTCTATTTTGTGTGTAAAAAACAAAACAAAAAACATAATATATATATATATATATATATATATATCTATCTCCAAAACTGGTTTAGAGGCATTCACTGGTCTTGCAGAGGAGGAAGATCAAAAATAGTGTTTTTATAGTCAATGTTTCGATTGTCAATGGTCTTGAGAAAGATGGACTGGGCTTCATTGACAACAATAAAGACACTGCCGTTTTTGATCTTCCTCCTCTGCAAGACCCGTAAGTGCCTCTAAACCAGTTATGGATTTCTTTGTGGATGAGCACCTGGGCATTTACTTCAAGCCAGGGTGGATTTGATTTAAATTAAGTCGATTTTAATTTCTGATTTAAATCACTAGTAAAAAGGCTTGATTTTAATCAACATGATTTAAGTCCTAATTTTTAAAGAGCAACTGTTCTCTCTGTCCTGCAGCAGCTACTCCTCTGGGCCGCTGTTGACTCACTGGCAGTCCCATTCATACAGTTTGTAGTGTACATAGATTTGCAAAACAATTTCATAAAGGAATATTCCTGAACTTTGTTTTATCTCATGGTTACTGTGAAATTTTGAGAATGCATCAGTGCAGTGCATGTTATCCCAGCTTGGATTCATTGAATGAGTTTAAAAATGTAAATATTGTAAATGTAAATATTTCAGAATATACAGCCTCATGCTACATAACTAAGCTCAATTTCATGCTGAGTAAACTAAATTATTAATGTATCTTAAATAGAAAACTATCTTTAGACAGATTTTTACTCCAAAACCATATTATTAAAAAAATATTTGACAAAAATAAAAAAAAATCCGATTTAAATAAAAAACGGCTGATTTAACCACTTAAGGACTGTAAGGACTTCCCCCTTAATGACCAGGCCTTTTTTTGAGATACGGCACTGCGTCACTTTAACTGATAATTGCGCAGTCGTGCAAAGTTATACCCAAACAAAATTTACGTCCTTTTTTCCCCCCACAAATAGAGCTTTCTTTTGGTGGTATTTGATCACCTCTGTGGTTTTTATTTTTTACGCTATAAACAAAAAAAAGAGTGAACATTTTGAAAATAAAAACTATTTTTTACTTTTTGCTATAATAGCAAAAAAAAGTAAAAAAAAACAAAACAATTTCTTCATCAGTTTAGGCCAGTATGTATTCTTCTACATATTTTTGGTAAAAAAAAATCTCAACAAGCGTATATTGATTGGTTTGCGCAAAAGTCGTATAGCGTCTACAAAATAGGGAATAGATTTATGACATTTTTATTATTCATTTATTTTTTTTTACTAGTAATGGTGGCGATCAACGATTTTATTAGCGGGATTGCGGCGGACAGATCGGACACTTTTAAGAGTACCTATTTTACTTTGCTGACGGGATTATGCACGTAGATGCCACCTATTTACAAAGCTTATGCAATCCTATGGATGCCCACTTTGGCTGATTAATTCCCTCTCAAGGGATATCCAATTGGAACACTTTATAGACATTTATGTTTTATTTATAAGACTATTTCTTGTTCTTTTTTCTTTTAGCGCGGCATGTTTACATATATATCTGTATGCAATTTTGGTTGAGATTGTTATGCCAGCAATTCACTTATCCACATTTTTTATAATTCTTCCTAGATCGGACACTTTTGACACTTTTTTGGGACCAGTGACATTTATACAGCGATCAATGCTATAAAAATGCACCAATTACTGTATAAATTACACCGACAGGGAAGGGGTTAACACTAGGGGCGATAAAGGGGTTAAATGTGTTCCCTGCAGGTGTGTTGTAACTGTATCGAGGATGGACTGCCTGGGGAAACACACCGGTCCGTCTTCCTGCATAGCAGAAAGACAGGATATGCGTGATCTCCCCTGTCAGAACGGCAGATCCCCGTTCTGTCACTGCGGGGAACAATCGCGAGTGACTGGCGGACATAAAGTACGCCCCACCCACTGGCCAGTGGGCGCACACGCGCGCCCACAATACCCGTTCCCGCGGCTGAAATACAGCTACGGCGATTGGCGGAAACAAGCCGACCTGCCGCATTAGAATGACGGCGGCTGAGTAAGTGGACGGCAAGTGGTTAAGTAAAAACCATCTGTTTTTGTAAATCATTAATTTTTATCCACCCTGCTTCAAGCATAGAGTGCCATGGCTACCCTTGGAACTATACAAATATCTTTATATAGCATAATAAAATATAATATTGAATAAATGTAATTTGCGTACAGTGTTGTGTGACGGAGCAATTGCCAGTTAAGGTGGCGCAGTGCTGCTAAGCAAAAAAAATGCCATGGCCACGAAGGAGGTAAAACCTTCTGGAGGTCAAGTGGTTAAATAAAATTAATCTGTAAAATCTTTTTTTTTTTTTTTTTTTTTTGTATTAATTTGATAAATGCCCATCTTTTTCTTTTTTGCTTCCCTCCAAATTACTGTTATACAGCTTCCTTAAGCCCCGTACACACGATCAGAAAATCATACGGAAAATAACGATTTCAAATCGATCGTATGATAGTTGGATTCGTTAGTACAGAGCTTTCGAGAGCCGATCATGACAGTTCATTCAAAATTTTCTCTCGCGGTGCCCGATCGTACGATTTTTGTTTAACCAGTACAGCTGTCATTCGAAAATGCAATACAAATACACTACAACACATCACATTGCTTCCAATTTTTTAATCTGTCGTGCATTTGTCGAATTTTCGTGACTATAGTAAACTCTTCCGAATCGATCTGAGATCAGCATGCAAAGAAAACCAGACAATCCTTGGCCCGATAATCTCATGGTGTGTACCGGGCATTACAGAGATATCGCAGCTTTTACTAAAAATAGTGAATATGAATTGGAGTTGAGAGCAGTCTCTATCCAGCATATCATTGATTGGAATGTCAAGGTTCTGATGGAGGATATGAATGCCTGTCTGTTAGAGCGGCAGCTGCTCTCTGTCCATCAGGAAACCACATTTGGCAGTCCAAGTTGTATTAATTAAACAAAAGATTCATTTCACGAGGGCCTCTCTGAAGGATTTGATACTGGAATGTTATCGCCATTGAGAATGCTTTCCTTCTCCGTCTCGTTTTTTTTTTTTCTCCCCTTCTCCAGGGTCTCTAATATCCAACGGCTTTCTTTTTAGTTCAAAAATAAGTAAAATCTCTGGGCCTATAGCAGCATGCCACAGTTGTATTGCTAATTACACACTATGGTGCTGTTCCTATTCATGTCCGGTGATGATGATGAATGACGCGCAGAACCCTCCTCTTATGTGATGATTTGCATATGTGGGGGGGCTGTTCTTTATTCACAGAGATAAATGACACGAGACTGAGCTAAGCTCACTCCCATGTCAATCAAATGTTCCTGGTGGGAGGGGGAGGGAGTTGTCGTTGCACCTGGCCAATGAAATCAATCTGGAGTAGTGTGTGTGTGTGACAACAGAGAGCATTGAAGTATACAGGATCAAAAGGGGTCATGCTTGGTAGCCTTACGCTTTGCCAGTTTGAAATGAAAAGCTTTCTTTATATAATTGAGTTGACATATGTTTAGTCTTTGTTTACATAAACACTTTTTTTTTGGACGTTTTTGGCATGTCGTATGTATATTGGGAATCGTCTTATAAATATTCATACATTTTAAATAGAATTGTTAATAACTACCCTATTGGCAGATGCATGCCTTTGAAAATTGTGATGGGTCCTATAGAGGTCAATACATTTTCCATGGTGTCTGCTGCCAGCAGTAGGCACAGTTGGCAAGCTGCCAAAGCTCTTTTGCAGTATAAAGTGTTCAAATGTGTGTCTATTTCAGGGTGGATTTGAGTTAAATCAAGTCGATTTAAATCACTAGTAAAAAAGACTTGATTTAAATCATAATGTTTAACCACTTCCCGCTCAATGACGTCATATAACGTCGCAGACTTTGAGTGGTGATATCTGAATGTTGCCTGCAGCTACAGGCACCATTCAGGCATTGTTTTTTAGAGCCGGCAATTCCCTGCACCGTAAGAATGATCATAGCGGCAGTTCAGCCCCTTGATTGTTCTTACAGGCAGCGGGAGGGAACACTCACCCCCCCCCTTCCCCCGGCACCCCACCACCATCCAGTGCTTTTCCGGGTCCTCCTGTGCCATCGGCGGGCCAGAGAATGAATCTGTCACCAGCGGAAGTCCCAAAAGAAGCCTGTGGTGTATGTGCCCTAGGAGTGGCATTCCAGGGGTGCCGAAAGCTCACAGTGGGAAGGGAAGACTTTGAGTTTAGGCACCAAGGTTACTGCACAATCACACTTTTTTCGCACCTGCCTCTAGGGCCGGGCCTTTTGGCCAGGACCAGAGGAATTTTTTTATTCCTGGCCGACCTTTGTCTTGCACAAAGGCATTTATTTGCACTTCTCCACTATGCTTCCCCCCACTTTTTATGTTTTTTTTGTGTGTTGTTTGTTGTGTGTGTGTGTCACTTTGGTTGAAGATGTACACTGCACGTGTTATTAGTAAGGTGTATGGTCCTTGGGCCTACATCTTGGGAGGAGGTGGATATGGCCTTTTGGCTTGGTTCGCCCCCTTACATGGGGTCTCCCTTTGGGGGAGCCCCACCTAGTATTTGGGCGGTCTGTTTCGGCTGACTGCCCAGAGAATGGGGGTCGTCTGGCTTCGGCTAGGGGATCATAGTGCATGTACTCTAGTCCCGTCAGGAGCTTTGCTCCCCGGGCAATCTGGGTAAGGGTCCTTCCTCTTCGGAGGTGGACCATGTGTACACCTAGTGGTTTCTTTTTGGACTTTATAGACTTTTTATTAAGTTGTTTCTACTTTAGTCGAAGCAGCCAAGGCTGTAATTGGGTAGTGAAGCATGGACAGCTTACTGATGAGGTCATCTTTACGCTCTTCAATCCAAGTCCACAAATGCCATCTGTTGGATTCTGCTGGAAAGGTGAAAAAATGACTGAAGGTCCACTTTAAGGATTCACAATCACTTTAATTTTTTTCTAGCCATTGAAATGAAAAAATGCTGAAGTGCTAAACTCACATAGCTCTTAGGCTCATTTAGACTCGCTAACATGCATAGTATATATTCTATTATATGAATGCATATCTGAATTTAATGCAATCTAATGGCAACAGCTGTAGACTGTTTTATCCAATGTAAAGCTAGCACTAGTGTTCCTTTTGTCCATATCTAGTTTTTGCTTCCATGAAGTCTTCTCTGTCTAAGCTGATATACATATCAATGTGTGTTGAAGCACTTTTACCAGAATAGCCATGTCCTTGGGCGCTACTGCAAGCTTTTTATTGGCTCTGGATAATCCTACGCTGTTGGTGTCATATCTGCTGTTCTTATAATGTTAATCTGCTCCCCGATATGGGAAGAATTTTGTGCTGCACTACCGATAGCTCAGTTGAAAGCTACAGGAGCAATTAATTTGAAATTGCAGTTTAGTATTTATTCTGTTATGATCGTTACTACTTGTCATTGTAACTAACATGTTACATATGTGCAAATAAGTAGGTTGGATGTTTAGAGAATAGAATAAAAACCCATCCACACCTATTCACTTTGGAGCCCATAAGCAGGTTTAGCACCATTTCCAATCTAGGTCTGCTCAACAGTTTTGTCATCAAGTTTGATAACCCCGCCCCCGCTATATGTTGGTTATGTGTTGCCATTCACACACCATACCTAAAAATGTAAAAATTATTTCTTTTGTTTTATGTTTCTAGTTTTATTTGCAGCAAGTTTATACATAGGACTCTGTAAGCAACTTGAAATTGTTCAGAATAGCGTGAGATGGGCAATTATGAGACAGACTGGGACTTTTCATATTAATATAGTGTAATGTGAAGGCCTTGAGACCTTTAACCCTTTTATTAGAACAGGTGGTGCGCATATCTAGTATACATCTGATAATGAAGATCCCCCAGCAAGGTACAGATGGGGTTAATTATGGTAAACATATTTTTAACCCCTTTACTGCCAGCTGCAGCAGGCCTTTAAATGTGCCGTGACGCCCGGGTTGACAGTGAAAGGCTGCTCTGTGCTTACATCTGGACCTCGGCATGCTGGCTCCCGATTTTGTCAGTTGTTGACCATGAGATGTTGGTGAGCAACTTGTCACCGTTCTGGGAGCATCAGTGGAGCAACGAATGGAGGCTCGTCCACAATACCCACTGCATTTATGCTTAATGCTGTTGTGAAGGGGTTATCATTACATTAAGGCCTCATACACACGGGCGTTTTATAATAAATAAGCAAAACGCCAGGTCCGACGGTTTTTTAAAAATCAGCGTTTTTTGCGGCGTTTTGCATCGGCGTTAGCGAGCGTTAGTGAGCGTCGGCGTCAATAGGCGTTTTTTTTTAAAAAATCAGTCCTCTGCTATTTTTCAACCTAAAAACGCCGGCGTAAAAAAACGCTTGTTAACACCGGTACGGCGTTAGCGGGCGTTAGCAAACGTTAGTGAGCGTTTTCCCAATTGGCGTCAAAAAACGCCAAAACGCTACAGCTTCAGAACGCGATGGTCCCGCGTTCTAAAAACAGCTCACTAACGCCGACGCCCTCTACTGCTCACTAACACCGGCGTTTTTAGAAGGCCATTGAATAACATGGAGAGCTGCAAAAAACGCCTACAAACGCCGGCGTGCAAAACGCCCGTGTGTATGAGGCCTAAGTGGAAAAAAAATGTAAAGAAAAAAACCCCAGAAAATTACAGCAGCTGCAGATTGAAAAGGAAAGGTAATTTTTAATAACATTCAATTACAATATGACTTGTGTCACAAATGTACACGCTATATTCTTTTTTTTTTTTTTTGCTATTTTTCCTTTGAATCATCATTTTTAAAGAGCAAATGTCATCTCTGTCCCGCAGCGGCTTCTCCTCTGACCCGCTGTTGACTCACTGAAAGTCCCATTCACTTTAATGGAACGACTGGTGATGTGGCAGTGACACAACAAGGTGAGGGACGTGGTGGCAACAGGTGAGTGGATGCCCGCTAACAGGCGCTGCCATGATGGTTCTGAAATGACAGGTGCTCTTTAAATTATTCTGGCTGGTATTTAGAATCTTTAATATTTGCAAACAAAATGAATGTTTCCTATTTAGAATAAAAAGCTGTCATGTTAGTAAAACATCAGAACCGATTCAATCATACAGTTTGTAGTGTACATAGATTTACAAAACAATGGGATAAAGGAATATACCTGAACCTTGTTTTATCTCATGGTTACTGTGAAATTGTGTGAATGCATCAATGCAGTGCAGGTTATCTCAGCTTGCAGAGCTTGGATTCATTGAATGAGTTTACCAAAAATGTAAATATTGCAGAATATACAGCCTCATGCTACATAACCAAGCTCCATGTCCTGCTGAATAAACTAAATTATCAATGTATCTTAAATAGTAAAAGTTTTTTACACCTAAAGCATTTTATTAAAATTTGATAAAAATAAAAAAAAAACTTAAAAAAAAAATATTATTGATTTTTTTTTATCTACCTTACCCCTGACCTTCTGTCTTCACAGTGCTGATTGGCGCTGTGCTGATTAGCCGCACCCTCCAGAAAAGAAAAACCTCTCTAGCAATACGCACCAAACTGAGCATGTGCAGAGTGCCTCCAAGACTCTGTTCTATCAGCAGATGGATTGGGGACAGTAAAAGAAGGGGAGGATCAAACAGCCATTTTACACAATGCAGATGATTAACCCCTTAGCTTCCACAGTGAGTATAACATGCATGCTTTACTGCATATACACATGCATTGCATACTAGCACATTGTGTGAAACTTACCATAGAAAAAAGCCCTCCAGCGACGTGCTGTCACCGCTGAAGGCGTTTCCATCTTCACCCGGTCTTCCTTCCGGGTTCACGGATTCCGGCTGTGTGAGTGGCAGGAGCACAGGACTCTGGAGGAACGGATTGGTGGTCGCTCCTTCAGAGCGCATGCTCTGGTGACTTCACTGACTGCATCTACAGTAAATCTCTCCTAAACAGCGCACGTTAAGGAGATATTTACAATACCTATAGGGGAGCCTTATTATAGGCTTGCCTATAGTTAAAAATGATGCATGGGAGTTTATTGCCACTTTAAGCTTCAAACTTGTTGAAGCTCACATAAGGCTATGGACTTCCTCTCTGGGCAAATCAGGAGGAACCAACCACTGCCACATGGGAAGGGGAAGTAAATCTTGAGATTTTCCCTTCCGACAGATTAACAGAATGATATAGAAGTGGGGCTCGGGGAGCTAGTTAAGCCTTTTCCTTTGCTCTACATAGGCAAAAGAAAGGTTCACTTTAAGTTGCATATTTTGGGCTTTTGAGTGGAGGAACTATGGAAAAATGTACTGGGTGTGAGCTTTTGACTTACGTTTCATAGGAAACAGCAAATACAAATGCAGCTTAATGCATGTGAAATGCATTAAATCCCAGGTAGAATATATGCATTTTCCGAATGATTGGTGTGGATGGAGTCCAAGTAGGCGTCTTCTGGCAGTTCAGAAGCATTTGTGTTAATCGACTTCAGTGAGTGAAGCTCAAAGAATGCGTTACATTAGAGCAGCCTTTCTCAACCTTTTCAACACTGAGGAACCCTTGATATATTTCTTTGGTCTCGGGGAACCCCTGCTTAAAATTAAAAATCTACAACTCATGGTAGATTAGTGTGATGGTCAATGGGAAGAATGCTCCTTACACTTGTGGTCATTGGGAAGAATTAACCCCTTACAGATGGCTAAAAAGATCAATAATGTCATTGGGAATTTATCTGAGAGGTAGAAATTGCTGATTGCTCAAGGAACCCCTAGCAACCTCTGGAGGAACCCTGGTTCAGAAACCCTGCATTAGAGTATTAAAGCTGAAGTTTATCATCATTTGAATATCATTTGAACTTTAAACCTAATCACCTGATACATATATATATATATATATATATACACATCTATTTTTTATCTTGAAAAGATAACAGACTGGAGCCGGTAATCATTGCCTTTGCATAAAAAAATGCTTGTTATAGCCAACATCAATGGATATCAGTCATTAAATGTAATAAAACTTTCGCTCCCCAATGTTATTGCACAGATGTTTGATTCCGTTTCAGATTCCTGTACATGTATTGAAGCATTAGGTATGTCATTTTAAAGACCTGGGATTTTAGACATTGCACCGGAGTCCTATCTGAGTCCCCCGGGAAGGAAGAATTGGCTCCTGGTTGTATTTTACTTGTCTCTTCTCACAAAAACGTTGTCGCAGTCCATTCCTATAAAACCTTGTATTGGTTAAAGTGAATGCCCTTGACAATCATTCTTTTTTGTGTGCTTTTATCTAGAAGCGATCGGCGCATCACTATGAATCTCAGCAGGGAGTGTGCTAAATTGCCGGTGTAACTTTCACTGAGAGTTGATATGATCATACCGTTTTCCTTGACAACTCTTCACAAATAAAAACAATTTGTGAGCATTCATGGAGACACTTTCACACTCTTTAAACTCTGTTGACCAGAAGAGAAAACAGAATTGCATCCAATAATATTCATAGGCACTTTCTTTTAGGTTGCAGATGATAAAACGTGTTCCAGAACTTACCATGCAGTATTCTATTCATAGCTCTAGTCTCTAGAATAACCATTCTCAATCAAAGTTCCTCCAGAGGTTGCTAGGGGTTTTTTGAGCTGCGGCTGATTGACCTCCCATCTGATGGCTCCTGTATATTTTTCGGCTCAACGCCACCTGGCAAATTTTTTTAGCTTTATGTAAGGGTGGTATCCTTGACCCCAGATGAATTAATTTTAGTAGGGTTCCCCGAGACTTGAAAACTAGAAAATTACCCCTCTAGGGAAAAAGAGATGAGAGAGGCTGTTCTAGATAAAGTCTTCACTAGTTTGGGCCATAAATATCTGATCCCTCCTCTTGCACCACCCTACTGCTTTCTCCATTGTGTTAAATAAATTGAAAATTAACTGGGAGGCATAATAGGGCTCACAATAGCTGGTCAGCTTGGCAGGGGTTTCAAGCAAATACATTTTGCTGAGTTTTCAAAGTTAGAAGAAGCCTAAGTGCAACAGAAGAATACATTCTCAACCTAAAATTCAAATGATCAGATCTTTAAAGTAGAACTGCAGTAAAAAAATCCCCCAAAAACATAAAATATTCTAGTTATGCATTTATTTAAAAAAAGAAGAGTGTTTCTTTAACTACTGCGAGGGAGGAGTAGTTCTGCCAGTCTTCTAAAAATGGGGGGGGGGAGAGGGGGTGGGGTGTAGCACTTCCACCATATTCTGCTCATTGTCCGCCTTGTGTCAGTCACATAGGAGGCCTATGCCCTCTCTCAGGGGTTAAAGTCCTGGGGAAAAAAAAGTGTGGGAATGCACCCAAGATCCCCCCCCCCCACCTCAAAAATAAGTGTGTGCGGACATGCTACAGGAGATGGTCAGAGAGTGTGCGGGCATGATACAAGAGATGGTTAGAGAGTGTGCGGGCATGATACAGGAGACAGCAGACCTACTACAAAAGAGTGTAAGGACACAGTTGATAGAGCACTGCACCCCTCATCGCTCTGTGCTATGAGGTGGGGGGCAGAGTGTATAGTGAGGGGTGCAGTGCTATATGAGGTGGGGGTCAGAGTGTATAGTGAGGGTTGCAGTGCTCTGAGGTGGGGGCAGGGTGGGGGGTGCAGGGTTTTATGGGGTGGGGCAAGGGTGAGAAGTGAGGGATGCAGTGTTCTATGGGGTGAGGGCAGGGTGAACAGTGAGGGGGGCATTGTTCTATGGGGTGGGGGCAGGGTGAACAGTGAGTGGGCAATATTCAATGGGGTGGGGGAAGGGTGAACATTGAGGAGGCAGTGTTATATGGGGTGGGGGCAGGGTGAACAGTGAGGGGGCAGTGTTCTATGGGGTGGGGCAGTGTGAACAGTGAGAGGGCAGTGTTCTATGGGGTGGGGGCAGGGTGAACAGTGAGGGAACATTGTTCTATGGGTTGGGGGCAGGGTGAACAGTGAGGGGGGGTTAGTGTTATATGGGGTGGGGGCAGCGTGAACAGTGAGGGGGGCAGGGTTCTGAAGGGTGGATCAGTATGGTGTGAGTGGTGCAGGGTAGATGGGAGGTGCAGGAAGAGGAGAGGGCTCCAGCATAGGGTCAGTAGAGTATAGAGGACAGTGTCGGGGGTGGGGTGCAAAATGAGGGGTGCCTGGCACAGTCAGAGGGACAGCTGATCAGAGCCCTCTGTACTACTCGGAGCCGGGAGAAGCCGGGCAGAGAGGAGGGCAGCTGGTACTCACGATTGGCTTCCTGACCTGCCATCCTTTGCTTGGCTGGGGGGGTGAGCCATAACTCGAGGGAGGCACCTGGGGACCAGGACACACAGGAGGGATCCAGGGACACAGACACAGCCAGCTGCGCGGTGCACTGCACTCAGTAATGGTATATGAGGCCCCAATGTGTGCCTAGCGTGGGCTCCATGCATGCACTCACTTAACGCCTTCATTTGTGTACCTGTGCACAGGTTGGGGACCTGTGCGGTGCAAAGTCTGCTCCCCTTGCCTAGAATTCGAGTCCATTTCCATTTAAACTGCTATTAACTGGTTAAAAGGATAAAAATCACACTCCTAAAATTACAGCATTCGAATACTACATTTATCTTGTAGGTTGATACAACTACTTTTGGCTGTGCTAAATTGTGCTCTGTACCAGCTCGTGTTTCAGCTTGTAACTGCTATGCAAACTCCATTACATTCCTACAAGAAAATACATAAAATTAAATATAAAAAATAGCAGCTGGGCTTCAAGTGAGTTGGCTGTAAGTTAATTTCATTGTATGCACAATACCTCCAAAACGGCATCTAAATTTTCGCTATTAAGTTTTTATTGTAATGTCTGCAAACTTCAGTGATTTTAAGACGGAACCGCAGCACAAAACAAAGCAAGCTGTTTCTCCACGGTTGTACGAGCTCTATTACTTGTGTGGTCAGGCTGTCTCCTGTTCTGCAGGCACTTCCGCGTTGTGTAAATGATTGACATGTTTAAAAGTCCATGCTCTAGAATTTAATGACTGTCTTTTAAGATTTTTGTGAAGCTAATGTTTGCGCATTTGCCAACCTTTTTTTTTTCTTGGGTGGTTTGGGTCCCCTAAACTGAACTTCATCTGAATGTTTTTAAATCTATAGAAGCATGCCAACTCCGGCACGGTTCAGATTTTCTTGTAGTAATTCCCCCCCATCCCCCCAAAAAAACTGATGCTGTATTTGTATAAAAATGTTTTACCCGAAACTGGCCCTTGATTTTTTTGCTTTACTTATGTAAAGTTCATTTAAAATTCTAGTCCATCTAACACTACTGTCTCCACAAATTGACAAAAATGTTGTCCAAGGTTGACTATGCTACATGATACAGTGGGGGAATGAGTGTAGCCACCCTAAGGCCCCATTCATGTGGGCGATCCGATCAGGTCCACATGCAGGGTGGATAAAAATCAATGATTTAAAAAAAAAAAAAAAAAATCAGATTTTTTTTTTTTTTTTTTTTTATCAAATAGATTTTTACTCCAAAAGCATTTTTTAAAAATAAACCTAAAGATAGTGTTTTTTTTATTTTTTATTTTTTTTTTTTTTACAAGAAAAAACAGCCGCTTCCAGTGGTCTTCTATAGTAAAAAGCGACCAGGACTAGGCGGATGCTGCCTTCCTCGGATGAGGTAATCCGATAAAAACTAGAGGAACAAGACAAAGGCACGCACACCTAATGCATTATCAGAGACATTTAATAAATGTTAAAGATTTAAAAGTGGATACTCAGAGTTGACAACTCTCAATGAGCCTTACAGATACACTACGTAGTAAGGTGCGGACACAGTGAAGGGTGAGAAGCTGACACGTTTCCGGGGTATAACCCCTTCCTCAGAGCTCAGCTTTCATCCTTTGCTGTGTCCGCACCTTACTACATAGTGTCTCTGTATGGCTCCTTGAGAGTTGTCATTCTGAGTATCCACTTTTAAATCTTTTTTAAATGTCTATGTTAATGCACTTGCGCCATCCCTTGCCTTAAAATTTTAGATTGTTCAGCATGAAATGGAGCTTAGTTATGTACCATGAGGCTGTATATTTTGCCATATTTACATTTTTGGTAAACTCATTCAATGAATCCAGGCTCTGCAAGCTGAGATCACATGCACTGCATTGATGCATTCACACAATTTCACAGTAATCATGAGATAAAACAAAGTTCAGGAATATTCCTTTATTCTATTGTACACTACAAACTGTATGATTGAATCAGTTCTGATATTGCTGTTTTACTAACCTGCCAGCTTATTATTCTAAATTGGAAACCTTCATTTTGTTTGCAAATATTAAAGATTCTAACTGCCAGCAAAAATAAGTCCTTACATTTAAAGAGCACCTGTCATTTCAGATCCATTATGGCAGCACCTGTTAGCGGGTATCCACTCACCTGCTGACGCCATGTCCCTCACCTTGTTGTGTCACTGCCGCATCACCAGCCGCTTAGAGTGAATGGGACTGTCTGTGAGTCAAAAGCAAGTCGGAGGAGCTGTAGTGGGACAAAGATGACAGTTGCTCTTTAAAAATTATGATTTAAATCGAGTTGATTTAAATCAAGCCTTTTTACTAGTGCTTTAAATTATGATTTAAATTGACTTGATTTGGAATCAAATCCACCTTGTCCACATGTCAGTTTTTCAGGCAGACCTGATTGGATGGTCCATGTATCCCTATGGACCGGCGGGTGTACACTGACTTTTTTACCTCAAATCTGATCTGGTCTGCTAATAAAAACAAAACCCAAAAAAAAAAAAAAAAAAAAACGGAGGGGGATTCGTCCCCTTCCATCTAGGTGGATCAGATCAGATTGTAGGACAGTCAGATGTAAATGGACAGCCGGTCCGTTTACACCCGGCCGTCCATAGAGCAGAGGGCTCTGTCCGTGTCTGCTTTGCAGAAACCGAGCGGACACGGACCTATCATCCATCTGCTCTGCTCGGATTCCACTCCGTATGAAAGTGGGGCTACTACAGGAAGTGTGTTATTGGCCGGATCACAGGTGAAAATAAAGGGGGGAGTTTAAAATAGTTGTAAACCCCATTCATGAAAATTGATCTAAGTACATATATCTGTAGTGTTTACTTATCTGTCTCCAAAGCTCTCCACAGCTCTACATGTTTCTCCGTTCCTCTGCCTATGTGGAGCGGGGGAGGGGGGTGTCCTTTTCTCCAATCAGCACACACACAGAGCAAATACATTCTCTCCACCCACCTCCAAGTACTGCTGAACAATGGAGAAAGATATTTAACACAATCTGCACTTTTCAAAGAGTGTAGAGAGGGGAAGACTGTGGATATACGTGTACAACTTATGTAGGAGGATTGGTTTCATCTGTGTATCATCTGAGGCTGTTCATTTCACTGGGTATATGTGAGGGTTTACATCCACTTTAGAAAGAAAACGAATGCAGCCACCACATCTACGGATCAGTACGCTGCAATAAATTACGTTTTTGTTCTTGGTACCTTTTATGAAAAGATATCTTATGCTCTGGCTGTCTCATGGGAAACAAGTTTTTTCTCTCCTGGTTCAGCCCTTTTCAGCTTTCAGGGACTGGCTACATAAGGAAACAGAAATTCAGATCCATCTGTGTACGTACATCAGAGGTATGTGGATACGTAAACTAGTTTGTTTTCAGAGATGGGGACATCATCATTTTTATAAAATATTTGGGGTGATGTGGCTGTTTAAGACCCCTTTCACACGGGGCAGATCCGCTCAGTGGGAGATCTCTCTGTTGATCTCCACTGAGCCGGCGGGTGACAGTTCTGTCTCTGCACACTGTGAAGGGATGGACCTGGCAGCTCCCCGTTGTCCTCTATAGGCAGATCGGATGAAAGGCTGATCCGCCTGTGCGTTTTCATCCGATCCTATCCGCTGGACGGATGGTGAACGTATCACCCATACGTCCTATTTTAGCGGATCTTGACAGATCGGATGGCAGACGGGTGTCAGCGGACACATCTCCGCTGACATCCGCCTCCCCATAGAGGTCTATGGGTGGCCCGCTCGGATCCGCCTGAAAAACGGGACCTAAGATGCATATCTAGTTATCTGATGCATAATTACTGTGTACGTGCAATTGAAAACCTGAGCAAACTAACATTAATAATATCTGCCTTACTAACAGAAGTAGAAGAATGCTAAGCGTTTTATTTCATCCACAGTGCATATAGGTGAAAATTGCTGATAGCTGTAGCAATAAATGGGTATCTGGGTACATAGATTGATTTGATGGACTATGAAATGTTAATATACAGTGACAGGCTGACTTCAGGAAAATGTAGCTGTTGTTTACTCTGATGGCAATCCTTGAAAATACTCTAACTGCAAGACGGGTAATTTGACCGTGGTCACTCAGTCTGCACCTCATTTGATCCACATTGCATGCTTTTCAAATAAGGCAATTTAAGTAGCTGCCAATCAACATGAGGACTTCAGCGTGAAATTCCAGCTGGAACTAGTTCTGCCCAATTCCTTTTTTCACTTTAAAAAATAGTAATAGTTGTGCAAAGCTGATAAGTGTAAGCACTGAGGCGCTGCGGTAATTTGTGCACGCGACATTTAGTTTCTATGCTGCCTCCTACAGTACCAGCAGATGCTATCTGAAATACATTCATGGTGTTTACATCAATCTCTCTGGCTTCAGTTAAGATGCCCTCTTGAAGCATATTTCAGCTTATCTTTAAAGGCTGCTTTATAAGAGTGTCTGTTATTGTGTATAAAAGAGCAGGCCACATCACCCACCTTTACAGATTGATCATGTCCTGCTTCAGGGTTTTAGATGTGCATCCGTTAAAAAAAAAGAAAATCATTTTAATGAATGGTTTATTTTAACAGTGAGAGACAGAAAAACAACAAAAAAATCCAGAAAACGCATTTCAAAAAAGATATATATATATATATATATATATATATATATGTGTGTATTGATTTGCATTTTAATGAGTGAAATAAGTATTTGACCCCTGCGCAAAACATGATTTAGTACTTGGTGGCAAAACTCTTGTTGGCGGTCACGGAGGTCAGACATTTCTTGTAGTTGGCCATCAGGTTTCCATACATCTCAGGAGGGATTTTGTCCCACTCCTCTTTGCAGACCCTGTCCAAGTCATTAAGGTTTTGAGGCTGATGTTTGGTAACTCGAACCTTCAGCTCCCTCCACATATTTTCTATGGGATCAAGGTCTGGAGACTGGCTAGGCCACTCTAGGACCTTGATGTGTTTCTTCTTGAGCCAGTCCTTTGTTGCCGTGGCTGTTTGTTTTGGGTCATTGACATGCTGGAATTCCCATCCACCACCCATTTTCAGTGCCCTGGCTGAGGAAAGGAGGTTCTCATCCAAGATTTGATGGTACATGGATCTCAGTCCTTCATGGCTTAGTGTTACCAATTGTTTTCTTGGTGACTATGGTCCCAGCTGCCTTGAGATCATTGACCAGATTCTCCCATGTAGTTCTGGGCTGATTCCTCAACATTCTCATGATCATTGAATCTCCATGAGGTGAGATCTTTCAAGGAGCCCCTGCTCGGGGGAGATTGGCAGTTATTTTGTGTTACTTCCATTTGCGCATAATCTCAACTGTTGTCACCCTCTCACCAAGCTGCTTGGCGATGGTCTTGTAGCCCATTCCAGACTTGCGTGGGTCTACAATCTTGTCCTTGGACTGCTCTTTGGTCTTGGCCATGGTGGAGAGATTGGAATCTGATTGCCTCTGGACAGGGGTCTTTTTTGGGGAGTAAGGGAATATCTCTCAAAAGGAGTCCTTGATAGCTGCTGAACAAAAAAAAGACAAGGGTTTAATCCTACTCCACTAAAGAGAAGTATTTTTATTTCTGGCTGTGGTGTTGGAGAATTCCCCCAACTTGCTCTGTGGTAAAATATTGCCCGCAGGACAGGAAGTCATGGGAAATCTGTATTGGATAGCCATATAAGCCTGACAGGAGTTATTTACCTTCCTCGCTATGCCCAAAACCATGAAAATAGTTTTGGCTGGGCTTATACTTAAGCTTTTCTGATTTTTGAATTGGATATTCCAAGTTGTGGTGAAAATTCCACACTTCGCACTTCCTCCATTTCTGATACTGTGACAGAACTGACACTATGTTGTGAAGTGTATGGTCAGCATTCTTCATTAGAACCAGTGTTTTGTAATTGATTTTTCCTCTCTTTTCAAAAGACAGAGTCCCTGATTTATGAAAGTGTCTGCCAAAATGACATGGTGCTTAGAGCAGCCAGTTAGCATCTCATTCTAAACTGCTCTAGAACCACGAAAAGAAGTGATAAGTTGGCACAGAAAGCTTAGACCATTCTTAAAGTGTATGTCAAGCTGAGAATAGTCATGGTTCTACTGCAGTCGGGGTCACTGTTAGAGGGATTCACCCTCATTTCCTGTTTGTGCTGACAATGTTTTACCAGACAGGAAGTGAGGGGAACTCACTGAATGCAACATGGATAGGATCAAAAATGATTTTCTTTAGTGAAGTAGGAGAAAGCTATAGAACCCCCACCTCCTTTCTTTTTTCGGCCTGTGTCCTTGTTACCTTAATTTCCTGTTTGTGTAAACTGTTGTCAGAAGACTAGGAAGTGAGGGTGAATCCACTGAACAGCGGCCCAGATAGTTGTAAACAGTTTCCTGTTTGATTGAAGTGTAGTCAGAAGAGCAGGAAGTGAGGATAAATCGCCCCAGTAGCGGCCCAGATAGTAAAAGCCAACAGGACTTCTAGTCATTTCCCACTCAATCCAAAACTAAATGGAATGGCTTGACATAGAGTTAATTCAAGAATGCATAGTATAAAATGGAAAGATAAGTGTGGAGATGGCTTATTATTCTGTCCATAGATAACATCTTCCTAAATGCCTGAGACACCAGTGATGTAATCGGGGAAACTGAGGTGACAATAAGGGACTGACAGGAGCTTCTGTAAGAAATCTACAACAAATCATTCATGTTCTGAACTGGTATGACTGGTGTATTATTTTTTTTTTCTCCTTTTAAACAAAAGAGCTATGTGGCATGTTTTTTTCCTAAGTGGAGGCCTGTACAATTTAATCCTCATTACAACTATGGGCTATTATGTGCCTTTGAAGTGTCATGTGTTCCTGATGCTAAAATGGAAGATCAAAGGCTCACTGACCCATAAGGCCGGCTTGACGGTGATGAGATGTGAAGGGGAAAGCGTTTGAATTGTGGTGCATTATAAATGGGTAATGTTTATTCTCGGCGATCACTGTAACACATTCCTGAACTGCATGCAATGTGAGAACATACACAGTAACACATATACCCACAAACTGGCAGATGCCCACATCTGTGGATCACTTGAGTCCTTTTAACTTTGTGATCTCCGAGGCTTAAAAATATTCTCCACATATATTAATAACCAGTGTATCCTGGGTCATTCAGATACATTTTCTTTATAGAAGCATTCCACCAAGCAGTATTTTTGTATCCAAAATGGGCAAATGAAATCGTAGCAAGCTTGACGAACCATGGGTGCTAGATGGTCCGTACTGGCAATAAACAATGAAGAAAGGAGTTTAAAGTGACACTTAAATTATAATTGAGTATGTATTATACAGCCTCCTGTATGAGGGTGTTAGAGGGTGGCTACGTTCGTCCTCCGTGGTCCCACTGTATGTGGGAATGTAGTTGCCCTCCTTATCACTCCCCACCCAGATGGACTAGGGACTATAGACTGCATGGAGCATTCCACACGACCGCAACTAATGTGCAGTGCTTTTTTTTGCTTTTCTTAAAAAAATTTTCTGGTCCCCCACAACCCACGCACCCCCCCCCCCCCCCCCGCAGCTCTGGCTTCCCTGTATAAGGGATTGCTCAACAACAGCTGTGAATTCCAGGAGTCCAGATGTCACCCATTGGCTCCCACAGCTCAGCCATTGTCAGTGCTCCACTAAAGTTGAATGTTAGGTTTATTGTCTCTTTTGAATTTGGCTGGCCCAAACAAAGTACACCAACAGGTGTGCCTGCTGGGTGCGCTGTTTAAACTGCACGTAGCCTCAGCTATATACAGTATACAGCCTTATGTTCTGGGTGTGAGACAAGAACGTCCCATTTCACACCCAGAACAAAATTTAGTCGAGCTGAAGGGCATTCAGCCATTCATAGGCAGCTTTGTATTCTATGAATTAATACAAAACTTCCTCTGATTGGCAAAGATTGTGATATCATCTGCTTACCTCTCCATCTCAGTAGGAATGGGCTCAGGCGTGTTCGGATCATACCTGCCAGGAAGCCGTCGCTGCACACCACCAATCGTAGGCAGTGAGGCATTTCCCAGCCAGCAGCTGCACATACACATGTTGCCTATAATTGGCGGTGTGCAGTGACGGCTTCCTGGTGGGTACGATCTGAACATGCCTGAGTTCCTCATTACACCTCGGTTAATCTGATGACGCTTTGTATTTATTCAGAGAATGCAGAGCTGCCTATGAATGGCTGAACACCACTTAGCCTGACTCTATTTTGTGTCCGGGTGTGGGATGGAAAGTTCTCGTCTCACATCCGGAACATGAGACTGTATACTGTATATAGCTGATGTATCTGTTTTGTGTAGAAAATAGTTTTTCGGCCAGCTTGGCCCAAGCACACTAGTTAAAGGACAGTAAACCTGGAATTAAACTGGAGGCATGGTACATTATTGTCACCATCTGGAAACCCATTCTGAGAAATGCCATACAGGCAAAATGGCATCACTAAAATGCAACAAAGGATGAAAAAAAAGTAAACTAATATTCATTAAAAAAATATATAATAAAAGTGCAACTGTTTGATAAATAATCGTTTAGCATACTAAAAATAATTTGGGTAGAGTTTAGATCTACTTTTAAAGGAGATGCAGTCTGAGCCTTTCAGTACTATATGTAGAAGCTCTACCCTTATGTCTCTTTTTTGTGCAGAGCATCAGCTCCTCTGGCACGGTTTTGGCTAATCACTATTAGCCCCAATCCAATGAGAGTATTTGATGCTGGCACTCGGGCTGCAACTTACTATGTTGGGCTGCAGGCCACATTAAGTGAAGCCAGGGAACGTTGCCACCCAGAGATCAGAACATAATTAAAGTTAGAGTGGAAGTTTCTTGGATTACTCCAGGGAAGAAGATCTGGAGCTAGGCTGTGTAAAGCAGCCAAGTAGTTCAGGAAAGTAACGTTCAGTAAAACGGTGACTGTGGTAAAAGGACTCCAATGGTCTTTGATTATTTTTTTTTTCACTCCTAGTGGTCTTAAAAACATGTTTAAGGATGTTAAGGATGTAATAAACTCTTGTTTTCTTTCCCTTTTTAATATAATAATTTATACCAATAAAACATTCCCACAGGATTTGCTTTACATATGTGCAGATATGGTGTACACAAAGGCCGAATGCCGACCAGTTTCTGTTGATCCGGCCCATACTGGATGATATGGCTTAACCCTGACATCATCCATTTCCTTATGCCTGATGCACACTATATTTTTTTTTTTTATATATAATATAGTGGTATAATAGTTCTTCGATGTGATATCTGCATTCTTCCTTTTTTTTTTTTTTTTTTTTTTTTTTTTTT
>BLSH010445724.1:842849-874537 GCA_018402905.1 Glandirana rugosa
ACAGGCGGGGTTATAGCGTCATGGCGTTTTTTAGCGTCTAGCGGCGGTAAAATGGCGGCGATCTGCGATTTTTTGCGGTACTGCGATATTTCAGCGGACATGTCGCACCATTTTGACACTTTTTTGGGACCATTGGCATTTATACAGCGATCAGTGCTATAAAAATGCACTGATTACTGTGTAAATGCCATTGGCAGTGAAGGGGTTAACCTGCAGGGGGCGCGCTAAGGGTTAACTATGTTCCCTGGGCGTGTTCTAACTGTAGGGGGACTTGCCTATCTGGGGAAGGGAAGTTATCACAGCCTTCACGTAAAGGAAGGCTGTGATCACAGCCCTTCCCCCTCACACAGAGCGGAGGTCCGTGTTTACATACACGGACCGCCGCTCTTTCACTCCGGGGGGGGCATCGCGGGTGGCCGGCGGCAATCAAAGCCGCCGCACCCGCTCCCCGGCCCTCCCCGAACACAGTGAGCGCGCGCCTCCGGCGGCGCGCGCGCGCTCACTAGGCTCGTGAGCGCGGCCGCCGTCATATGACGGCGATTTGCGCTCACGAGCCACCTTGCCGCCGTCAAATGCCGATCGGCGGTCGGCAAGGGGTTAAGTCCTCATACACACGGACGTTTTTTGACACCGGCGTTTTCTGGCAGTTTTTGCAGCTCTCCATGTTAGTCAATGGCCCCATAAAAACGTCGGCGTTTTTGAGCTGTAGATGACGTCGGCGTTAGTGAGCTGAAACCAGAACCCACAGCCATCGCGTTCTGAGGCTGTAACGTTTTGGCATTTTTTGACGCCGACGCCACAATATGCCAACAAACGCCACCTAATATTATACCGGCGTTTTCCGGCGTTTTTTGACGCCGACGTTTTTAGGTTGAAAAATAGCAAAGGGATGATCTTTTTTAAAAAACGCCTATTGACGCCGACGCTCACTAACGCTCAAAAACGCCGATGCATAACGCCGACTTTTTTTCCTTGACGTCGGGACCGACGGTTTGTTTATTTTTTTTAGAAACGTCCGTGTGTATGAGGCCTAAAAGCTTGAAGAGATTAAAATAATCTACTTTTGTGTTTTCTAGTCTATCATGATTTGTAGTTTTAATAGGGGAAAGGGGAAGCAAGTCGTGTGTTCTGGATTATGTAGTTGTGCAGTGGTTTATTTTGGACATGGTTTGCTTTTTCTTTTTATGTGTCCACTGGGTTTTTCCTAAGACCACCACTTCCCTCACCTTTTTAAAGCTTTGTTAAATGGCTAATTATGATTATGGAATCCTTGCTGATTGTTCCTATCCAAAGCCCTTCAATTAATCATCGCTCAGCTCTGTCTGGGAAGTGAAGGGAAGTGCTGAGGAAAACTCTCAGCTGCCAACAACAACACTACAGTTTACAGGCGCTCAGACAGGGCCGTGTGGGGGAGAGACATTGCCTGTTAAGTTTGGCCATAAACCAGACATTCATCGCAGCTGACACTTGGACACTTTCTCACAAAAAGACGTTCATTGCTTTGATGGCAGTAGTAAAAGTTCTTGTTGTGCGACAGACAATGACTGAAAATTCATAAGTTATGGAACCTAAGCTTTATCGCTGTGAATTGAGTTGTGCCATGATCTGGGTTATATGGCTAGCAATGCTCAAATTTACCTTCCCTCTACCCATGTACCAGCATTCTTTTTTTATTTTGAACCACACAGTTGAAACCGTGTAGAGGAGAATCACATCCATAGTAAAGGAGGGAAGCTCCAAAATCCAAGTGAAAAACGGGGGGACTTTAATTGTGCTAGCCAAATGAGGAAGTGACAAAATACGAATGTATAAAAACAGTAATTTATTATACCACATTAAAACGTAGTACCGTCTTATTAAAACCAAAAAAAAAGGCAAACGCTGACCTAGAATCCAAGCATATTAAATCAACGCATTTCACTGTATAAGCTTCCTCAGGATTTATGCTTAAAGATGGCAACTGAAACAAAAAGAAACTTGACACCAACTAAGAAAACCTATATATACAAAAAGCAAAATATCCAGTACATGTTTGCTTCATCATATTGACCAGGGGACCAAAGAAAAAAAAAATTCTCACTCCCTCCCTTCCCACCCCGTTTTTTCTTTTCTTTCTTTGGTTCTCCCTGGTCAATATGATGAATCGACATGTACTAGATTTTTTCCTGATTCTTGATCAGCGTTTCTCTAAACATATCATCTATCTTTCTTTTTTTGTGGTTTTAATCAGATGGTACTCTGTTTTAATGTGATATAATAAATTATTGTTTTTTGTCAATTCCTCATTTAGTTGGCATTTAGTTCCCCCGCTTTTCCCGTGAATTATGGAACTTCCTCTCCTTTGCTTTGGATGTGGCTCTCCTCTCAATGGGGTTAACTTTGTGGTCCAATATATCCAATAGTGGGATGGTGCCAACATGAGGATATTTATATATCGTTGTCTGGCTCACACTCCCTTTTAAACTTTTTTTATTTTAATTTGTTCTTGTAACTAGAAGCACTGCTTGTCATCAGTAGGCTTCTACATTTCTTGCAGTGGAGCTGCCAGGAACTTCGTTCCTACTGAGGTAGACACACCATCAGAAATACCTCTCCCAAGGGCACTCTACTTTTAAAGTGAGATTTAATACCTTTTTTCTGATTTAAAAATAACACACATTTTATACTTGCCTGCTCTGTGCAGTGGTTTTGCACAGAGCAGCCCATTTCTTTCCTTCACCAGCGCTCCTGGCCCCTCTTTCCTGCCGAGTGCCCCCACAGCAAGCAGGGGCTGAGCCATGTCTTCCATGTCTGAATGGACACACAGAGCAGCAGCTTGCCCCCCCCCCCCTCATTAGCTCACTGACTTTGTGTCTCAGCCAATCAGGAGGGAGAGTCCCTGACAGCTGAGGCTCTTGTGCAACATCACTGGATCGAGATGGGGCTCAGGTAAGTATTAGGGTTTGGCTTGTTTGTTGTTCTCATGTGGATCACAAAAGTGCAGTTCGTTCTGCACTCCAGTGACCCATTTTCAGCTGACAGCGGGCTTTTGGTTGATGTCACAGAGCCGATCCAGGCGCAAGCAAGATTGTGTCAATGAAGTCGGAATCAACCCACGTGCCTGGACTGGCACCCCGCTCAGTCTCTCGGCGAGCCGCTGGGAGCCTGAGCTGGCCGCTCCCGCTACCTCCAAAGCCCAGTGCTCCAGTGAGCACAGGGGCAGAACAGAGAGCTGCTAACTGACAGTCCCCAGCTCTCATGTTTAGGGAGCTGTGATAACTGAGCGATCGGCAGTGTTTGTTTGCTCAGTTCTCAGTATTCGAGCCGGCGGGGGACACCTAATTTAAAAAAAAAAAAAGTCCATACTTCTCTTTTAATGCATAGAATGCATTAAGATAAAAAATGTTCTGCCTTTTAGAACCACTTTATTTTGGTTGTAAACCTTTACGTATACCCAGTAAAATGACTGACCTCAGATACACAGAAGTGAAACAAATCAGACTGCATAAGCTATACTTGCTTATGTACCAACAGCATTTCTGAGCTTCAATAGGCTGGGGGTGGGAATTTGATGTAACGCGGTGCACAACAGGGAGCGGAGTATAATCAGGGACCCAACTCCATCCCTACACAATCTCATAGGGAAACATGCACAGCTGAGGCTGTCAATATATGCTGGAGCTCTCTTCAATTATTTGAAGTTACCAAAACCTGTCAGAAATAACTTGCAGATAGCAGAGGAATTGGGTAGCAGACAAATCTCATACTCACTGCTCAGGATTGCGGCAAGTACACACTATAGAATGATCTACTTTGTTAATTTCTCATGTCAGAGGTTTACAACCACTTTGACCCTTTCGCTGGCACCGATGTAGAAACTACATTGGTAACAGCGGGGAGAGGGAGGGGGTTTACACACACCCCCAGCAACTGCGGCCACACGATTGTATATTGTGCGTGTATCTGACAAGCCAGCTTTCAGGTAAAAACTATCGGGTAGCTTTTGTTTATTACTTATGTCCTTGTAGTTTAATTTGCCCATTACTCCATTTACTATTCATATTTTATCAACCTTGTTAACTGAGAGATTACAATGGTTTTATTGTTTCATACGTTCATATTTGATTTTACATATTGTAGTTTATCGACATTCAGCAGCACACTGGACTAGTTTACTGTACTATAGTTTCCTCATCTTACCTCAATTAAAGCTTTGCTCTTTAGCATAGTAGGCATTGTGAAATGTATATACGCTCAGGAATTCAAGGTTTTTGCAGATAAGCATTCATTTTATAGATAACTTGGGTTATATAGGGCCAGTGTACTGTTTCACAAATATCAGTGTCTTTGTAAGAATATATTTAAAAGAGAAGTATGGACTTAAAAAAACAAACCTTTATAGTGACCTATGTGGAGGCAGTATCGATCCGATGTTGCATCTGTCCCCTGCCGGCTCTACAGTGATTATTAAACGTTCAAAAACACAACTGATCACTCAGTTCTCCCATCCTCTCTGAGCAGAGAGCCGTGTCACCGGCTCACTGTAGTGTTGGGCTGTGGAGGGGGCAGGAGGTGTTGGCAGATCGCTGAGAGGGTGAGCCGGCTGCCAGTCTAGGCACCTGGATGGATCTCAACCATATGGTCAGGATCTTTTCAGAGCCTGGACCAGCTCAGTGACGTCATCTGACAGTGAGCTTTAGCCCGCTGTCAGCGGAAAACAGGTCAGAGGAGTGCAGAACTAAGTGCACTTCTGTGGCCTCCTTTTTAAAAGTGGAATATATATGAAAAAAAAAATTGGGTTTTTTTTGGTACTCCTCAATGAAAAAGGAAGCACCCAAAGAGCCCTCTGTTTCCCCTGAAATAACTTGGGACTGGCAAAAGTAAATGGCATCAATCATTATTTATCCCATATTTAATATATTTATTAAAAACTTTACTTTTTATTTTTTTATTCAGCAGAATATATTAGATAGACAATAAAGCTGGCATGGACAAAAATGATAGAACCCATAACCTAGTGTTTTGTTACACAAGTGGTATTCTGTAGCCCCCCAATGAGACTTCTGCACCTGCCAGAAGGTAGTTTTGCTTTCCTTTTCTTAAAGGGGTTCTAAGTCAGAAGGTTTATTATCTTAAAGTATAACTAAAGGCAAAACTTTTTTTTTTTTTTTTTAAGTTTTGGCTAGAGTGGAGAGGGATTAGAGCCCCTGTCAGTTTTTACTGCTCTCTTAGTCTGTTAAGGAGATTAATCTGCTCTGTTTATCACTTTTCTGGGGACAACCCAAAATATGGCAGAGGGGAAATCTTCCAATGGGGATACTAGGTCAGGTGATCTGGGGATCCCCAAGGAATTCCCTTAATTTGCTGGTATTTCCTATCACTTCCTGTTTGGCTATGGGACAGAAAGTGAAGGTAAATCTCTGCAATAGGAGGACACAGAGGGCAAGGAAAAATATGACAAGGGTTAGAACGCTCCCTTACTCTATCCAAAATGAAAAAGAAAAACATTTTGCCTATAGTTTTACTTTAATGCATTCTGTGCATTAAGCTAAAAAACCTGTGTGCAGCAGCCCCCCTAATACTTACCTGAGCCCCATCTCTATCCAGCGATGTCCATGACTGCCTCATCCGTCCAGAATTCCCCTCCTCATTGGCTGAGGCACAGCAGCGGTGCTGCCATCGGCTCCCGCTAATGTCAATCAAAGTCAGTAAGCCAATGAGGAGAGAGAGGGGGCGGGGCCCAACCACAGCTCTGTGTCTTTATGGATACAGGGAGCTGTGCCTTGGCTTGGGTGCCCCCATAGCAATCTGCTTGCTGTGGGGGCACTCAAAGGGGGGGGGGGTGGTGCAGGAGAGCGGAAGAGGAGGGTCTGGGCTGCTCTGTGCAAAACCAACTGCACAGAGCAGGCAAGTATAACGATCACTATTACAATCACTTTAAGCAAACTGCTGCTCCCCCGCTGTCTTTGGTTTAAAGGGTGGCTTCTCCAAACTGCATTTTTCAGATGTTTGATAGGATTGTGATTGGGGCTCTTGGGAAGTCCACTTCAGAATAGTCCAGTGTTTTGTTCTTAGCCATTCTTGGGTACTTTTAGCTGTGTATTTTGGGATATTATCCTGTTAGTGGACCTGTGGTCTACGATTTACGGCGGCTTCACACTGCCACACTGTGGTTTGACTAAAGCGCAGCTAACCTGCATTTTTTTTCCCAGGTTAGCTGTGCTTTCCAGTAGACTTCAATTATGTAGGTTTTTTATGCACTTTCAAAAAGTTCCAAAAGCCCTCCTGCATGCGAGTTAACTGCACGTTGCCCAAAGCGCGTTGGGCTTTCTGACACTGTAGTGTGTTTAGCTCCAGCGTCCCTTGACGGATTTGAGATTTCATTGTGCTCTGCATAGATTCATGGCACCTTGTGCCAAACTCGGCAAAACAGCCACCAAAAGAAATGCCCAAACCTCCTCCAGGTCCACATCTATGTGTGTATACATAAGTGCGTGCAGCCTAAAGTTCAAACACAGGTGTGTGTGCGTCTACATATATATGGCCCCGGAACATTGACCTCCCTACCGCCACAGTGAAAGAGAAGTGTGTAGGCCGGTAAGAGGGAGATCTTTTCCATCTTCCCAGCGGCACACAGTGTGCTAATGCACATGGAGTGATTAGGGTGTGCCCAGGCACACTCAGCACACCCTGTGCACACGTCTATATGTGTGTTTGTGTATACTGTGGCTCCTGACAAAGGTTGTATGCAAAAAAATGAAGGCTCAGACTGCCTTCTAAACAGTTAACACTGCTGACTTTTCATTTTCTAGAGATGCAGAAAGGGGACTTACCCACAATGACATCGATAAGATTCCTGTCAAGGTTCTTTTTATGAGAAAGTAAAGACTTCATAGCAAACGTTTTGCAGGTAGATGTGAAAACAGATGCGAAATGCTTGAAAGCCCCCAAGAGGCTCCTTTTTAATTGATTTTAAAATTCAGTTGAAGATACAAAACATTTGCTATTAGTAAATCTGTTTAGGAGACATTACTGATTGCTTATTACAGACATTTTTATGACTGTGCAGACCTAGGTCTAGATTATAAAGATCTCCTTTGAAGTGAAGCTCGAGGCGGTTCTAGTGCAAGATAATGTCTTTCATTATATGGCTTTGTCATCTTTAATGCTGAAAAGCATTGTGTGTGGTATGGCAGTTATTTATTCAATAGTTGACACTAGCCACCATTATGGTGGAACGGTATGGCCAATGCAGAGCGCATACGGTTTCTTTATGGGACACAGGTGCTGAGAACTGCTAAGGGATCAGCCCATCCAAAACTGATATTCCGACTTTAGTCGGTGCCGGAGCAATAAACCATATTTTAGTTGTATATCTCTTGGAAAATCTTGTCATGAAATCTTTGAGCTTGAGTTCTCAGGATTTCACACCATGGCTGGTGCTAAAAAAAAATCCTTTCCTTTTGAAAAGTGTTTAATTTGTTTAAATGTTTAAGAATGCAATTTAAGGAGTGGGTTATTCCCCACGATCAGGGCCGGCTCTACCACTAGGCGGAGTAGGCAGCCGCCTAGGGCGCACTGCAGCCTAGGGGCGCCTGGCCACTGTTGATCTGTCACTGGCTGCTCTGCATTGATTCATGTAAAAATGTAAAAACTGACACTGTCTGACTGAGATAATGAGATTGTATTATCACATGCCATTTGCAAATGGATATAGAAATAGCGACTGATCTGCCAAATACCCCCCCTCTGCCCCCCACCCCCCGTGAGGCTGTATTTGATGGGTACAGGTGAAGCTGTATTTGATGGGCACAGGTGAAGCTGTATATAATGGACACAGGTGAGGCTGTATTGATTGGCACTGGGGAAACTGCATTTGATGGGCACCGGTGAGGCTGCATTTGATTGGTGCCGATCAGGCTGGGCAGGGAAAAGGGGGTGGAGTAAGGGGTGGGGCCAAGGGGGTGGCAAAATGATTTTCGCCTAGGGTGTCAAAAATCCTTGCACCAGCCCTGCCCACGATAATTTGGAGGGGGGTACAAAATGTGAAACTGAGCAGAAGTAGAGCCAGGAAATATAGTGAGGAGCTCTTGTTGCTAGAGCCCCCTCGAGAAGCAACTGGGTTGTAAAGCCACTTATCAGTATTCCTGCCAGCTCCTCTGTCATACTAAGGTATACTTCAGTTTGTTTGCTTTTAGAAAAATCCGGCAGCTACATACCCTTTTTTTCACAGCGCCGATGTGCGGTCATGTGACCGCCCTTCGCTTCCCTCCCCAGGTCTAAGGACTACAGTGGGGGGGGGGGGGGGGGTGAGATTTCCCTCTGACATCAGCCGGATGGTCACGTGACCGCATATCAGCGATGTGAAAAATGTATGTAGCTTCCAAATTTAAGAAAAAAACACAACACAGTGAAGTATACCTTAGTATCAGAGGGGCTGGCAGGAGTTTTGAGTAGTAACTTTACTGCCGCACAGGATAACAGCAGGAGAGGAGGGGCAGGGTTTTCTCTTTCAGCTCACGCACACACACGAGCTAACAGGCAGGGAGGGAGAGGGAGAGCAGCAGTATGGCAAAGGCATTTAAACTGATCATGAATCAGCAGCCATTATTACCATGGTCAGTTTACGCAGAGGGACACAGGAACAGGCAGGATCAACCTGTTTTTTTACATCCTACAAAGGGACAAATGACACCACACAAGCACTATTCGGTTTTACGTGCGTTTAAAGGAACAGGATCTTTTTTTTTATTTTTTTTTTTAATTTTACAACCTCTTTAAAGAAGTATTGCTTTAGGATGTAACGATTAACTTGCTGGGTACATCACAATCTCAGGTGGTCTAGTGGTCCTCCTTGTCTGGATTATTACTATTATACAGGATTTATATAGAACAGTTTGCACAGCGCTTTACAACATGAGGGTAGACCGTACAGTTGCAATACAATTCAATACAGGAAGAATCTGAGGGCCCTAAAATCTAAAAGGGAGGGTCTAATGATACAAAAGACAAATGTAGAGGATGACCCGATGGAGATAGTGGAAATACAGTTGTTAGGTGGAGGCAGGATAGGCTTCTCTGAAGAGAAGGATTTTCAGGGATTGCCTAAAAGTGGACAGAGTAGGAGATAGCCCGACAGATGGTGGGGTAGGGAGTTCCATAGGATGGGGGTGGCTCGAGAAAGTCCTGGAGGTGAGCATGGAAGGAGGTGACAAGTTTGCTAGAGAGCAAGAGGTCTTGGAAGGAACTAAGAGCATGATTTGGTTGGTATTTTGACATAAGGTCAGTGATGTATCTAGGGGCTTATGGATGGCTTTGTAAGTTATTGTTAGTATTTTGAATTTGATTCATTGGGTGAGCAGCAGCCAATGAAGGGTTTGGCAGAAAGGGGTAACAGACACTGAACGGTAGTAAGGTGAAGGAGTCTCGCACCAGCATTCATGATGGACTGAAGAGGGATAGCCTAGTAGTAGTCAAGTCAAGAGATTACCAGAGAGTTAGGCTGGCCATACACTGTTTGAATCTCGGCTGGTTCAGCAAGAACTGCCCGTAATTTAATGGGCAGGCTGAATGTACCAAGTTGATAGATCTACAACCAGCCTGCCGGGGATTCTCTTGCGATTATTGCTAGCGGGTGCTGTAGCCACTAGCGATAATCACTTTCTTCTCCCAGCAGGGACATCTTCCCCCGCCCTCCATGCCGGGAAAAGTAAATGGCCTGGCAGTAGGGATTCCCACATCAACACTATCTGTGTTGATGGGGAAATATAGTGAATTTCTTTCCTGCAACCCATGGTTGCAGGAAAGGAATTTGCTCCATGTATGGCCAGCCTTAATTTTAAGCTTTGTGCTGTCATTGGTTTGAAAGGGGCATACTTTGGAGAGGTTGCGGAGATTGAGGCGACGAGCCTTGGAAAGTGATTGGATGTGAGGCCAAAAGGAGAGTTCAGAGTCCAGGACAACCTTTCTCAACCTTTTCAACAAAGGGGAGCCCTTAAAATAACTTCCTGGTCTCAGGGTATCCCTGCTAAAAAATACTATATCTACAACTCATGGTGTATTCGTGTGATGGTCAATGGGAAGAATGCTCCTTACACTTGTGGTCATTGGGAAGAATTCCCCCCTTACAGATGGCTAAAAAGATCAATGGTGTCATTGGGAACTTATCTGAGTGACAGAAATTGGTCATTGCTCAAGGAACCCCTAGAAACCTCTGGAGGAACCCTAGGGTTCCATGGAACCCTGGTTGAGAAACCCTGGTCCAGGATTACACCTAGCACCCTGGCATGGGTCACCAGGTTGATGGTTGTGCCATTGATCTTGACAGAGAAGCCAGGAGACGGGGCACATGGAGGAGGATATATTATGAGCTCACTTTTGGATAGATTGAGTTTGAGGAAGTGGTGTGACATCCAGGCTGATATGTCGGTCAGTAAATTAGTGATACGTGAGGAGACTGATGGAGTGAGATGAGAGATAGAGATTTGGATGTCGTCAGTAGAGCTGCACGTTTAATCATTAACAAAAAATACCGATCCCGATTCAACCCCCCTGACTATCTTAATCTGTCATTTCCACAATTCTATATAGCAGGTGTAGAGCTGTTCTCTGCTCATAGCTCCCGAAAAATGTTTATCAACATTCCTCAGCGCTGAGATAACTATAATCTTTGTATCATTTGGTACTTGCAGATCCAAGGGATGAACTTTGGTCTGTGCAAATGAGGTCAGTTTAACCACTTAATGCTCCTTTCACACATACGGACCGTTTGTCCATTTTTCATCCATCCGTTGATGGATGAAAAACGGACATCAATGCATCTCTATGGAAAAAACGGATGACAACTGATGATCATTAATTTGCATCCGTTTTCATCCGCTTCCGTTAACATCCGTTTTTTTGAACGGATGAAAGCCCTATTTTTCATCCGGCAAAAAAACGGATCGGACGAAAAATGGATGGAAACTGACGAATGGTCAGTTTTCCATCTGTTTTTGCATTGGTAACTGATGACCATGGATAAAAAAACTGATGTAAACTGATGAAAAACTGATGTATACTTCATCCGTTTTGACGTGACTGAACGGATGAAATGAATGGACCTTTGTGAAAGAAACCTAAAGGGCTCTTTCACACATGTGGAGCCCATTTTGACAGGCTCCACTGCTCAGCGGGGATCCATCCGTTGATCCCCGCTGAGCCGACGGATGACAGGACAGTCTCTGCTCAGTGCAGTCTCTGACAGTGCAGAGACTGACCTGTCAGAGCTCCATTCTCCTCTATGGAGAATCGGATGAGCACGGACTGTCTGTCCGTGCTCATCCAATCCGATCCGCCAGGTGGATGGAAAATAGGGCTTCCACCTGTCTGTTTGTGGCGGATCGGGTGTCAGCGGACATATCACCGCTGACATCCGCCGCTCCATAGAGCGCAATGGAGCGTCCGTTTGGGTCCATCTGAAAAACTGACAGGCGGACCCAAACGGTCCGTATGTGTGAAAGAGCCCAAAGACTAAAGGCCCATACACATGATCAGAATATCAGAAGTAAAATTTCATCCAATGAACGATCTGCCGATTTTCTGATCATTGTTATGGTGCTTTCGACATCCGATTCTGAACTTTCGGACTACAAAAACTGGATGTGCAGGCTATAAAATCTTTGTCGTATGTAAACACAAAGAACACATACAAAACAATTCAACGCATTATATCACTTCTGAAGTTGAATTCTGTCATACGAGAATTTTCTTATGTTGAGTAACCTCTTCACTTTTGATATGAGACCATTTCTGACACTTGTTGCTTACAAGTTAAAATTAGTATTTTTTGTTAGAAAATTACTTAGAACCTCCAAACATTATATATATATATATATATATATATATATATATATACTTTTAGCAGGGACCCTAGAGAATAAAATGGCGGCTGTTGCAATATTTTATGTCACACTGTAGTTGCGCAGCGGTTTTTCAAAGCATTTTTTGAGAAAAAATACACTCCAATGAATTTAAAAAAAAAATGAAACCGTAAAGTTAGCCCAATTTTTTTGCATAATGTAAAAGATAATGTTCCGCCATGAGAATTGTGATCTTTATTCTAAGTAAAAAAAATTGCGATTCTCATTTTAGCCAGAGTTGTGCAGCTCTAGTCGTCAGCATAGAAATGATATTAAAATCCACAGGAGTCTATCAGCCAATGAAGGACAGGTTCACTTTATGGAGCTGCATTTGTGTGAAATAATGCAGCTTCTGTATTTGGTGTTTTTTAGTGGAGACGAAAGATTAGAGCTGTCAAGTTTGTGTTATTTCCGCATTGTCTGTTGCTTTCTGTCCTGGCAGTAGTGGATATCAAGACAGGAGGCCTATACAATATGCACACTTAGTAGACATGTGCAGGGCAAAACATTTTGTTTTGTTTCGATTTTTTTACATAAATGTGTTTAGTTATATTTGTTTAATTCGTTTAATTTTCTTTCGGAATTTGTTTTGTTTATTTGTTTACCAAAAGTTTAAAAACCTTTTCGAATCGATTTGAAAAGTTTGCGAATCAATTTCGAATAGTTTTTGAATTCAAATAGTTTTCCAATTTCCAAGGAGAATATGGTGGAGTGGAAAATGGAGGAATAGAATGGGAAAAGATAGAATACAATAGAGGGGAATATAACAGAAAATGAAAGAATATAATGTGGTGAAGTGGAACAGAGCTGTTTTAAGGCCCATACGTACACACGATCAGAAAATCGGACGGAAAATACCGCTTTCGAAGTGGTCGTACGATAATCGGATCGTTAGTACAGAGCTTTTGAGAGCTGATCATGGCAGTTCACCCGTTGTTTTCCGTCCGGACATGATCGGACATGCAGGAAAAAGTCTCTCGCACGGTTCCCCGATCGTACAATTTTCATTTCATCAGTACAGCTGTCATTCGAAAATGCAATACAAATACACAACAACACATCACATCACTTCCGATTTTTTATTCTGTTGTGCGAGAAAATCTTGGTAATTAAAGTAAACTCTTCCGATTCGATCTGAGATTAGCATGCAAAAAAAAAACGGACGATCTTTCGTCCGATTTTCGGATAGTGTGTACGGGGCATAACTTTGTTGTATTCTATTCTTTGTTTTCTGTTATATTCTCTTCTAGTCTATTTTTTTTCCTTTCTATTCCTTTGTTTTCTATTCTATTTTGTACTCTTTGGAAATTGGAAAACTATTCAAATTTGAGGACATTTCAGATTTGAATTTTAAAAACTAGTTGAAAATGATTTAAATTTTGTCCGTTTTTTTTCCCCCATCATTTTGGATTTGTTTAAATTCGGTACTATTTTAATTCGGATACATCCAAAATTCCAAAAAACGAAAATTTGTCCGAACACATGTCTAACACTTAGGGTCCTTTCACAGGGGCATTCCGTTTTTTTGTTCAGTTCAGTCACTTTATTTATTTTTTTTTGTAAACAAACGGATATGGGTGTAACGTTTTGCATCCGTTTTCATGTCCGCTGACATCCGTTTTTTGCAAAAAAAAGAAGTGACCGAACTGAACTAAAAAACGGAACATGTTTTGGGTGAAAAACGGATGTCAACGGATCGGATCTAAGCGATCCGCTAACATCCGTTTTTCATCCGTTCCGTTTTTTTAACGGATGAAAAATAGGGTTCTCTTCTGTCTTAAAAAACGTAACTTAGCGGAGGCGGATGTCAGCAAATGATCATCCGCTAACGTCTGCTAGCCCAGGTATGTCCATCTGCCAATGGAGGAAGGGAAAATGGACATACGGATCGCCCGTGTGAAAGGACCCTTACAGCAATAGAACATTTTTAAAAAGCTTAGAAGGGTTAGATAGACAGTCAGGTTTTTATTGCAGTCTGTGTTCACAAGCTGGAAGGTGAAATATTTGCAATGGAGATAAGTGAGCTGGCAGGCTGTTGAAAACTAAACTAAAACGACTTTTCTTTACTTAAATCTTTAGTAAGTTTAAAATTACAAGGTGCCCTAAAACATTTTCATTGACCAAGAAAGCGCTACACTATCACAAAAGCAAAGCAGCTTTAGAAAATTCTTTGTCAGCAAATGTTCGTGTCTCAGAGGGGCTGAAGAAGAGGAAAAGAATGGGGTGTAAGTGAAAGCTGGTGATAAGCGGGCACTGCATGGCATGTCTTCACGACGTGCATTCGTATTTTCCGAATCCGGTACATTCACTCCAGTTATTTGACAGTAGCTTTAAAGACTTACTGGTTTATAATAAAATAAGGATCACATTATATAGCAATGGATTTCAAAGGCTGATATGTGTCACGGTCAGCTGAGCAGCTCTAAACAGGTGGTGGCCTTGGTGTCCTTACTCCATGGACTATTGCAAGACAGCAGCCAGAATGGCAGCCACAGCAAAAGGTTTTTCCACTAAAAGAAATGAAGACGGCAAGCACATTTGTTTTGAAACTGCTAAGTTGCATGGTGAAGACATTCAGTGCCTGCTTATCACCAACTTTCAGGTTCACTCCTTTCTTTCCCTGATAGACACGCTCTTTTCAAGCTGTAGTCCAATAACAAGCATAAGACCACCTTACTGTTCCCATAATTGGATTTGTTTTGTCACTTGGGCATAAAAGGAGACAGCTGAAGCATGGAATAAATAAAAGCTACACCGATAAAATTGTATTTTCTCATCTTCCTTGTGGTGGGGGGGGGGGGGGGGGTGTAATGTATCTAAACCCAAAAACAATATTGTAGCTCATCAGTTCTTAGGTTCAGTGGTTGCACTTAGTTTTTCTTTTTTTTTTCAGGCTTACTTCCTTTGTTTTCACCTGGTGATCCTGCCAGTAACAAACTTCATGTTAGGGTGAGTTTTGAGGCCAATTCACACTAGACTGGCATTTTTTTTTTTTCTCTGGAAAACATTGGTCAGCGCTAGGACACACGTAATTGTTTTTTCTCTGTGTTCTAGTCGCATTGAAATGCAGCCTGGATCTGCGATAGAACAGACATGCTGCATTTTATTGCAGAACACTGGACAGGATCACACTAATTGTCACTATTGTGCACTTCGAGTAAAGTTTGAAAAAAAAAAAAAGGGAGCTGTGCGGTGCGCTGAATCAAGCACCACACTGCCCCCTACTGTCGGCTCACTGCAGCCGGAACAGATGGCTGCTGCACAGAAAAATGGTGGCAGATTTTGGCTGGCATTTTTAGAGCCACAAAGTTGTATTCACAAAGAAACGCAAGCAGCTAGCTTCTATTTTATTCCTGTTCATTCTTCGCAGATTCATTTGTACAGGCTGTCTAATATGCAAAATAGATTCTACTGTAAGAAGTACAGAGATCATAAAAATGCTTTTGTACTGAATGCATTGATTGTGATTCCTTTCATTTCAGTATCCCTCAAGTAACAATCAATAAATTAAATTCTCATATCTTTTATAAGCAATTCTAAATTAATCGAACACATGTCCAGCACATCCGGATTTTACATTACCGTGTAGTTATTAGAGCTGCAATATGCCGATAAGGTTTTCTTTTCGGTATGTTTTATATATTAACCACTTTCCCCTGGTGCACTTCATATGAAGTCCTGGACTTTGAGTGGTGATATCTGAATGATGCCTGCAGCTACAGTCATCATTCAGATATCATCTATTTTGGCCAGCGATTCTGTGCACCATAAGAATGAGCATAGCGGCAGTTCAGCTGCTTGATCATTCTTACAGGCGGCTGTCGGAGAGGACAATCCCCCCTATCAGACTTGCTGGGTGGATTACCAGACGAAATAGAAAGCCTAAAAAAGGAATCAAATGCAGCCATCTCATATTAGAAGTGGGTAAGTTGCAATATAAATGTTTGCTTTTGGGTTTAATATAGCTTTAAAGCTCTAAATAAAAACATTTGGCCAGTTCCAAAGAGACTTAATGTAAAGGGGAGTTAAAAACTGAGGCAGGCAGGCACTGTGATAGGGAGTGAAGTAAGCTGCTGTGGTCGGGGATATTAGTGCAGTTTAGTTTAGAGCAGTGGTTTTTCAATCATTGGGCTGCAGCCTTCTTCCTGCCGGGCCCTAGTTTCCAGTCACTTCTGACAATGAAACTTTATTTGTTGGAGCATTTTGGAGCCATGGCTCAGCAGGAAAACTCTGCCTTGCATTAACCCTGTCTCCTCAGGGGCGGTGGGTTTTGGATCCTTCTGGTAAACTTTGACTTGACTGAGTATCTGACAGTCCTTGGAGAATGATCCACACCAGGCTCCAGAGCGGGCTGAAAGGGAGCCTTGCGGCATTGCCTGGGAGCCATCGGAAGTACAAGACTGTGGTGATCTTGGTACCATGGAGGACCTCCGCATATAAACTGCTGATGCCTGTCTGTGTAAACCCACGCTTGCAGTGGAGTCCCAGTTGCAGGCAAGCGTCAATCATCGCCAAAAATACATGGACGCCTCCAGTGGCCACCAGGTTCAGCATATCTGCAGCACACATGCAAGGCTTGCAGGGAAGCATGCAATCTGCTGCTACACTGTTTTGTGTGTCTGTGAGGGGTGGCAAGCTTGGGGTATGCACTCACTTTATCTTTCTCCTCCTGGACCCTCCTAATCTATTTCTTGGCCTGCACGCTGCCCTTATACTGAAAACTTTTCAGTGCTGCCTGCCCGGATCAGTGCTGTCCCAGTGATCTTTCTTCTTTCATTGATACTCAGTTGGACATGTAGGTTTGTAGCCATTCTGATTGGTATATCTTCATGTGACAAGTCAATGTGCAAAAATGTCTGCTCCAGAATTGAATTGAATTGAAAACACGCAGATAACTGGAGTTGTAACCAATATAGAAACCAGTTAGATATCACCATTTTATTTTTGGGGAACATTAAGCAAAAATTTGATCAGTTGCTGTGGGTTATAACTGCACAGGTTGAGAAGGGGGGTTGGCAACAGGTTGATCACCATCTTCCCATTGATCATAACCATGTTGGGGCATAGAAGTTCTTGGAAGAATTTACCAAGCCTTAGTCTCCCTAGGGTTGAGATCCTTTGGTTTAGAAGGAAATTAGTGTTAAGATGGTCATACATGCAACGATTTTGCCTGTCTCTACCCTGAGATGGTAACTGTTCAGCTGAAAACGTTCTGCTCAACTCTTTGGATCTTTACATCCAAGTTTGAGTGGTGCCGACAGGGCCACCCATGGGTCGTATTTCAGCCAGTGCAGTGTGTATGGGCAGCTTTAGTCTGTATTAGCCCCGGTTCACATAGGTGTGATGTGGGAACCCTGCGAATCCACTGCGGCTCCCGACTCGCACGGCAGGTCACGCTGCCATATGCGAACTGAAGGGAGGCGTCTGCATTGTTAACGACACCCCCTTTTTAGCTTGCATTTCGCAGTGCAAACCGCAAACTCGCACAGGAATCTGATTGCATGGGTATGAACACCCATGCGATCCAATTCTGTTGCGGACCAAAGAAAGGGTCCTGTGCGAGTTTGGTCCGAATGCGATATCAGCCATACAATCTGTATGGCCGAAATCGCATTGCACGGACATTGCATATGATTTGCACTGCAGTGCGGTGCGAATCATATGCAATCTCACAGAGTGCACAAATGTGAACCGGGGCTTAAGGTACAGTTGTATGTTAAAGCAGACTTGTCCTTTGCCTGTACTTAGCAGACCACCTGAAATTACACTGAAAGATTAACTTGCCAAGGCATTCGACACTTACACAGAGTTATGCATGCTGCCTACACCAGGTAATGCTATACAGGACTGTTGACTGAAAGGCTCTATACAATGCATTATGTGGAGGCAAGGGGAGAGTGTTACATGATCACCTACAGCAGTGTCACCAAACTTTCTTAACAAAGTGCTAATTTACTGTACTCCAGAATTTAGGGGGGCCAGACTGTGGCCATTGGGAGTAGAAAATGTCACCGCATCAGTGGGAATAAACAATCTCCCATCATTGGTGTCAGTGGGAGGAATTGTGCCCCATCGTTGGTGTTATTGGGAGAAATTGTGCCCCATCATTGGTGTCATTGGGCCCCATCGTTGGTGTTATTGGAAGGAGTTGTGCCCCATCATTGGTGTCATTAGGTCCCATTGTTGGTGTCCTTGGAAGGGACTGTTCTCCATTGTTGATGGCACTCATAGGAATTGTGCCCTTCATTGTTGTCAGTGAATAAAATGGCACCCCAAGGGCCACATAAAAGCAAGCAACGGACTGCATCCAGCCCCCGGGCAGCGGTTGGAGACCACCGACCCACAGCATAACCAACAGTGTGCCATTTTACCTTTTTTTCCCCCCAATGTTAATAAGATATATTAAGATGCAGGTATGGCCAGTCAGCTCATTTTATTCAGGATAACATCCATAGTATAACACTGCAGGATAGTAAATTATTGAGTGGTTATGCTGACACCACTTCAGAATAACTGCAAATAAACACAATTAATTACAACAGGGAAGAAGTATTTGACCACTAATCATCCATTTGCTTGTTCATTTACAAGTTTCCACTATGGTGCCATATGCCAAATGCAATCTCTGAATTGCAGGGCATGAAAGGTGCAGCATTATGATACTATGGATATAAAATAAATGAGCTCTTCAACTAGAAGTTAATTGTCTTTTAATTAACCAGTTTCTCAGCGCCAACTAAAAATAAAGGACTAGCTAAGATAGGTCACATGCTTTTTCAGGAGAGCGCAGATTAATCTGATGTATCCGCCTTTAATTTCTCACCAAGGTTCCAAATGCTTTGTCCTGACTCTTGGCTCCGTCTAGTAGATGAAGGCATTAAACGCTTTATTAACAGGTTTAAATGCCACAGAACACTCCAAAACTAAACACCATGTAATAGGCATCTCAAAATAATTATGGAAGGAGTTTGAGTTCAGAAGAGAATTTCTCAAACATGGAATGAGCAAGCCTTGTGATTTCCGTTATTTGTGTAAGGACTGAGATGAACTTGTCACTAAAATTGACCTTTTAAATGTACAGACCATTCAAATGAATATTCAAGCCTTGAAATGCATTTATATAGTATTGCCTTCTTACTTCAGTTTTTCATCCAGACATTATAGTAATGCACCTGTCCATCCCATTTCCTTTGTTGGTAATTTGGTGAGTTCACAGCACACCGGAGAGATTTTGTAACACTATACAGGCTTGTTGTGTCTTGACCAATGTCACTCTAGGGATCCTGTCGCTGGAGAGAATTCACTTCCCATCCTTAAAATGCGCAGGGAAGCGTTCTTGTACAAACAGTTTTATTAACAATATGAACAATTTACAGACAAGAGTACTTAATGGAGGCCATATTAAACGAACAAGGTAAATTATATTGACATTTACTCACAAGGCATTAGAAATACAGCGAAACAAAGTGCATTCGAAAATAGTAATAAGAGATTCTAAACAGAACAAAGTCACAAAGCTTGGTTCTTGATCTCTGGTGCAGTATCAACAGGGCTTAGTCAAGAACGCACCCCGTTTCTGCTGATCGGACACAATAAAGGAGCGGCCAGGCAGTAATATGTTACCATCACTGTACTCTCTCTCTTGTGCACTGTAGCAGAGCCTGATTGGCCTCTAGGAGAGGGAATGCCGTATGTCATCACTAGTCTGCCCATACCTCCCAAGTTTTTGAGATGGGAACGAGGCACACCTATTAACAAAAGTATGTAGGCATAGGACACATCCTCTGCTATGCCCCCTTAAAGGGGAAATATACAAAAAATGGATTAGTTAAATCCACAAGTACCTTTTATACCACTACTATTCCTTTATATTGGCTTTTGAAATTTAGAAATGCAGTGATTTTATAAATTGGGTGAAAGATTTAGCACTATGAAACACTTTTTGAAAGATAAAAAGTGCTTTTTCTATACAACTATATAGATCAGACCAAAAAAAGAAGGAAAGAGGGACTTTGTTCCAAATCAAGGACAGTTGGGAGCTATGGTCTGAGACATGATGCATGCTGAGATCAAGACCGGTTTGGTGCCTTGTATTTAGTTGCAGTTTAAAATAAGTGTTCATTTTTACACTGTCCAATCCCCAGCCTGTTTTCTTATCAGCGGAAACTTACCTCCTACCTGTTTCTGCCAGCCAAAAGAACAATTGCCCAAGCCTGGAAAAAGCTATCTGTCCCCTTTCAGGGGTTGAAAGATCGCATGACCGCATTGATGCTTAATGAACAGATGTCGAGCATCCACGGCAACACTCATGCCCAGTTCCTCAAAATTTGGCAACCATGGCTGTCATAGGCCTTTCCTACCCACCCCCCAGCTAGCTTGGGCCGCCTGTGACAGACGGTCCAATTGTTCCCGAGCCCTTCCCTTTCCCCATCTCCTAGTCCCCATCCTCCTGGCCTCCCTTTCTTTCCTAGACTCCCCTACCCCTTCTATAGCTCCCTACTCGGTAGGTGAGCGACCTCCCTCCCTTTAGCTTCACCTTTCTGCCTAACTTTCTTATGTTTTCTGCTCCTCTATCCTTGTTTAGTTTTGGCTGTACATTGCACCACCTTTTGGGTTTCGATGGGCCCAGGGTCTGCCCCGTAGATATGGGAAGCCTCTCTGGGACCCCTGGATCCTGAAGGTATCATTCACACTTAAAGCGGAGGTCCGAGGTAGGAAAATAAATTAAAAGTCAGCAGCTATACATACAGTAGCTGCTGACTTTTAATAATAGGACACTTACCTGTCCTGGAGTCCAGCGATGTCTGCACCCACCACCGATCTTTGGATCGGGGGACGGGTGCAGCTGCCTCCATCGCAGGTAAGGGAACCCGGACGTGTAAGCAGTACAGCTTCACGCCGGGCACCTTACTGCGCATGCGCGAGGCTCTGCCGTGCGCTGCTACTGGCCAGACGGCCAGAAGCAGAGTGAGCAGGGAGGGGGAGCCGGGCTGCTGATGTCAGCGGCCACGGCTGCCGGCCAGAGCTCCCGGAAGTGTGGAAAAGAACACCTGTCTAAAGACGGGTGTCCTCTTCCCCCTCCCCCCGAAAGGTGCCAAATGTGACACCTGAGGGGGGAGGAATCCAACCAGCGGAAGTTCCACTTTTGGGTGAAACTCTGCTTTAAATTTACTACTATTGTGTTGGCTCTCATTTTCTCTGTTTTTGTGCCACTTTATTTTTGCACTTCTTATAAGCTAATACTTATTCCAACTTAAATGCTAGCCCCTGCGTGGGCAGAACTTTTGCATATTAACCACTTTTTAAAGCTGGATAAAAAAAAAAACTATTGAAACTAAAAATAAATGTTCATTTTTTTTAAATACAACTTTAAGTCCACCTTAATGGGAGGCTCTTAGATGAGCATTATTTCTACAGTTGGAAGTCGGTGATGAACATCGAACTAGAGGCTCATCAACTAGTCAAAGTTGCCAACTAAGTGCCAAATTAAGGCTGATCATGTGTGGTCATAGAACAGTGCTGCTTCTTGTTCCTGAATTGAGCGTGACCTACAGAGATCTTAAGTATTTTCACCTGCCTCCTTTTGAGGTTTTGATGATTAAAAAAAAAAGCAGCAGCTTAGTGCTTCTTGATGCCAGACCTCTAGAGAAACATCCTTGGCTACATGAAAGAGGGATTTCAGGGACATGTTTTGGAGGATTGCCAAGGGGCAGCATCCCAAAGAAAATTGTCATCTTGATGGTCTTTTGTCTGTCTCGCCCATGGTTATTCAGAACACAAGGCTCCACAGCTTTCTTGCTCATTTCTGTCCCATCCAGTCTGGGCCTGAGACGTCCAGGATTCTACAGTTGCGAAATAAAAGAGAATCTTCCTTTAGTCATGCTTAAAGACCTCTTTATGTTTATCACCTCAACAAGAAAACCTCCCACTGCTTTAGAACTTTTTTGTGTAAATCAGCCGTTTCTGTTGCAATGGGCTCCTGTCTTCAAAGAGGGCCAACGTTTCTTTGAGGAGAGGGTGAGCGCTCTTTGGGCTGCCTTGATTGGTATTGTTTGGGAAATATGCAACAGATAGCAGGAGCAGATGTCCAGCCTTCTCTCCAGACATTTCAGCCTCTTATTTATTTAATGTCCAACGTGCTGCACAGTTATACCAGTTTTTTTAAATTGATTGAAGTGTTCATTCACCAGCTTGTCCTCGTTTTACCTTTTGGGTAATTTTATGGTCTTTATTTTCTTACCAAGCTTGTATGAATTTGTAGAGTGTATCACTGCTGCGTTTAGGGTTCTTCTGTACAGTAGCAGCGGTTTATGGGAAACAGGTGCACTTAACGATGCCATCAATTGCTCTCGCTTACTTCATGGCTGCTTATTATTACTTTATTATAACAAATAAACAGATGGCGGAGCTTTTATAAAGATGTTGTGAGATCGACTTTAATTGACTGTCCTATAAATTGCTAGTGTGCTGGGGGAACACTGACTTTAGCCTCTTTATATTTAAAGCTAAACTGCAGGTAGATAAAAATCCACAATTAGCGTAGTTATGAATTCATTAAGAGAATCAAATTAAATGTATTTTTTATTGTGAGTACTGGAATTTGTGTTGGTGTAGGCAACCGGTAACTCAAGTACAGCACCAATCCTACTGGGAGAGGAAGAGCCAGCAGTAGGGCCAATTGGGCTCTATGGCATAAATATCTACTGGCAGGGAACATGCCCAAAAAGAAGAGAGGAGAAAAAGCAGAGGAAGGACCTCATTAATACTTATTATCTAATAGTCGGTTTAGAGGGATTTATTTGAACCCAACAGGTTTGCCCAAGCACCGCTGCTGCTACAGCAGAAGTTGAAGAGGCTGCTGTGTTTGCTACCAAAGGTGTAGAGCTGCACAATTCTGGCCAAAATGAGAATCACAATTTTTTTTGCTAAGAATAAAGATCACGATTCTCAGTGTAACATCTTACATATACAAAAAAATTGGGCTAACAGCACTCTTTCGTTCTTTTGTTTTTTTTTTGAAAGTGTCATTTTTCCCAAAAAATTGCATTTGAAAGACCACTGCGCAAACACTGTGCGACATAAAATATTTCAACAACCACCATTTTATTCTATAGGGTCTCTGCTAAAAAAATAAATAAATAAATATATATATATAATGTTTGGGGGTTCTAAGTAATTTTCTAGCAAAAAATACTGGATTTTTAGGCCTCATATACACGGACGGTTTTTTAGCATTTTTTTTTTTTAAGCTCGCCATGTTATTCAATGGCCCCATAAAAACGCCAATGTTTTTGAGCTGTAGATGGCGTTGGCGTTAGTGAGCTGAAAGTAGAACCCACGGGCAGCACGTGCCGAGACCGTAGCCGATGAGCCGGCAAAACGCTCACTAGCTCGCATTAAAGCTGTAGCGACGTTAACCGGCATTTTTAGGTTAAAAAATAGCAGAGGAGTGTTTTTTCAAACAAAACGCCTATTGACGCCGACACGCAATAACGCCGACGAAATCACGTTGTTGACACCGATTGTTCCCTGACGTCGGGCCCGACCTTAAGCTTATTTTCTTTTTTATATGCCCGTGTGTATGAGGCCTAACTTGTAAGCAACAAATGTCAGGAAAGATTAAGGCCTCATACACACAGACGTTTTTTGACGCCGGCGTTTTCTGGCATTTTTTGCAGCTCTCCATGTTAGTCAGTGGCCCCATAAAAACGCTGATGTTTTTGAGCTGTAGATGGCATCGGCGTTAGCGAGCTGAAACTAGAACCCAGGGCCAGCGCGTTCTGAGGCTGTAATGTTTTGGTGTTTTTTGCCGCAGACGCCGCAAAACGTTCACTAACGCCGTACCGGCGTTAACCAGTGTTTTTTGACGCCAACGTTTTTAGGTTGAAAAATAGCAGAGGGATGATTTTTTTTAAAAAAACGCCTATTGACGCTGACGCTCACTAACGCCGAAAACCGCAGATTTTTTTTTCTTTGACGTTGGGCCCGACATTTTGTTTCTTTTAAGAAACGTCCGTGTGTATGAGCCCTTAGTCTTTAAATGGTTAAACTAAACTCTTCTATACACTGTGGAGTAAATTCCTTTGATAACTAGAAACATTGTATATCTTTGCTTCTTTTATCAGCAGTGATCTGACTTGTGTCTCTGCCCAGACTTGACAGTCTGCCCAGATAGGAGAGACTCAAGTCGCAACAACCTAGAAAAAGGTTCCTGTGGAGACTTCAGGCGACTTGCATTGACTTCTATTACAGTCAAGTCGCACTGAGTCACCCTGCAAGTCGGACTCCATTAACTGCACTGAAAATCGCGGTATTTCGTGTGATGGAGATCGCGGTGGGAGGGGTGAATCGAGATCACGATTTTATTACAATTAATCGTGCAGCTCTACAGAGGTGCCAGGATAACGAGACTGCTGATCAAAATTTAAAGATTCATTGGTAGGTAAAATCGCTACACAGTGTGGGAGACCGGTTCCTATTGATGTAGGCATGCCTCCAGAACTGCATCTCCCAAGATCCCTTTTCTACATGCATTGTGTTTGCAGGCACATGAGCATGAATACAACATTGTTTTCTTGGCAAGGACTTTTCAAGCCTAACAGAGGGACCAAAATAGATGGACTGCCTTCAGGTAAAAATTTAAGTGCAACAAATGTACTGCGTTGTCAGCTCAAATATTGGCTCATTGGAATTTCCTCTGTACTTTAAGGAATAAAACATGGGGAAATATACATGCATTGCAGAGCTGTACTGATTTTTTTTTTTCTTTTTTTAAGTTTGCCCTGACATACACTTTAAGGAAAGCAAGTTACAATCTGATATTTCAGCAAAGCGGCATGTGTTATGGTTACGGTTTACTTCTAGAAAGCAAGCTTGCTCAGTGTTGTTCACTCTGAGAGACTGTTGCCTAAACCACACATTCTGGGAAAGCACCCAATGTTTCATGGTTCTATATGGTATTTTTCTCCCCAGACAGTGCCCTTTTCAACTTGCGTCCTTCCCCTATAGAGTTTCAGTCTCTGAAGGCTTTGAGTAGTATTTCTCTGCTTCCTCGCCTTCTTTCTCACAGACTTCTTTATTTTTTATATAATAACCCGATTTCAACCATGAACATACTTTAGTGTTGTGTTCCTCTCTGGTATAAATGATACTAGGGGGCTTAACATCTGTTTGCATATCCATCATATCAATGTTTATGAAGTGTGGAACAAAAATTATTTGTGATTCCCCTTTCATGATCTGATTATGTACAGTTCTCGATGACGATACACTTTGACAAGTTCCAGCCAACGTTCTGGATGGATCCACAGCAACATCTGTTGTTGCTCTTGTGGGGGTTTAGTTGTGCAATGTGTTTTGCCAGCTGGGTTAAGGAAATTTCTGATATCTACCATACAATCCTTATTTAAAGTAGGTTTCATTTATATAACAGGATGAAAGTTCTCCAACTTTCAACTCTGTTGGGGCCTTCTGGAACATTTTAACCTCCCTGGCAGTATTCCCAAGTGTGGCTCGGGGTGGAATTTCAGTACCATTAGTGGTAACCCCGAGCCACACTCGAAATTGCATTGTTGGATCCAAGGCAACATTACTCACCTTGTCCCCTGGATCCAGCGATGTCCTCCGCCGTGTCTGCGGGCTGTGTCTGCTGCCCGATGCCTCTGTGTGCCGGGCTCCGTTCCCTGCGAGTGTCGCGTCGCACGGGGGCGGAAACCCACGGCAAATTCAAAAAGTGAAACACACACAGCACATACAGTACACTGTAATCTGTAAGATTACATTACTGTATGAAGTCATTTCACATCCCCTTTGTCCCTAGTGGTTTGCCCAGAGCCCTGCATGCACTTTTATATAATAAATGTCATTCTTTCCGCCTGGAAACATGAGAATGTCCATGGCAACCAAAAAGTGTCCCTTTACGTCAAAAGTGTGTTTTGATCAGCTAGAAAACACCGATAGTAAATAAGAATAATTTGCAGAATTGAGTGATACTGATTTTTGGGGACATTTATCATCAGACACTGAAAGTGACGACAGCGACAATTCTGCAACTGAGCAAATTTCAGTGTTTTTGGTTTGATTACATTATTGAATACATTTTATTACTATTACGTTATTATTTTTGATAATTATTTTTAGTTCTTATATTATAATTTATGATTTCATGTTTCAAACTTTATCATACCCGGGATGTCTACTAGACTCTTGTTTGGACAGATTTAAGTGAGTTATTCCTAAGAATTACAGGCCTACAATATAAAACGCCAAATTTCCATGCAAAATAATCATACCGCTTTCAGCACCAAAAATCTGAAATAATCATCCCGCCAGGGAGATTAAAGGTGACCCAAATGGGGTGCCAACATTTTTATGTTAATGTCTGTTTTAAGTTTTTAAAACTTAAGACTGTAAATTGTGTGATTGCTTGTATGAGTTCTATATAATTTAGGAGGCAGAGGATGCTGGACTTTCTAAGAAAGCCCAGGATTTCTTTTCAATGGTTGGCTTTCTCCTAACTGAAACATCGTATTTCTTATAGTAGCTGCCTAGAATTGACCATGTTATGGATAGACACAAATGGCAGAAGATCTACTCGCAGGCAATTAGGCCGGTAAACAGCCACAGAAAAACTGCAGTCGAAGCCCTAGTTGGATGCAAGTGGTAAAATTGAAATAATTCCCATCAATATTCAGTAAATTTAAACAAAATCTTTTATACCAGAGCAATTCTCAAATACTTTAGGCTGCATTCACACCTAAACGTTTTGTCCAAAGGCAGAAAGTCGCGCGGTTTTTGTACAGGTCAAAAGGTCATCAATGTAAAAAGCAGAAAAACGCCTGTAATCTGCCTAAAAAGAAGCTCATGTACTTTTTTGAGCTTAAGGCGTTTTGCTTCAGGCAACAGAACGCTCATATGTGATGAACAGGGGCCATTGAAATGAATGGGATTTTGCTTGTTGGGCGTTTTTGAGCTTCAGAGCTGAGCGTTTTACGAGCTGAAAAACACTCAAGTGTGGACAGGACCTAAAAGAAATAGAAAATCAGTCCTGAGATCATAAGCATTTATGTGCTACCTATGCATCAAGTCACGGATGTACTGTTCATAGGATCCTGTTCAACTATTTTGCTATCTGTAAGGTACTACCCCCAGCTGACATGGAAATGCTTGTAAATGTTGGGAAGGAGCGTCTGATCTTTGAAATGGATCTCATAATTTCAGTTGCACTTTACAAAAAATTATTTCTTTAGTCCTGAAAGAGGTAAAGAAAGGGGGAAACAAAATCCCATGCAGGGGTTGTTTTTGTTTTAAGGGCTTAAAGTGGATGTAAACCTTATTCATGAAATTTAAGCTGGGCACATATATCTGTAGTGTTTTCTTATCTCTCTTCAAAGCACTAAGTCCCAGGGCTTTCTCCTGCTCAGTTCCTTCACTGGGTATGTGTGAGGGTTTACATCCACTTTAATTTGGGGTCCTGGTCATTAAGAGTATTTTATTTTCATTCATTATTGTTTATACATATTTTAAGAAGATTTAGTTATTAATGTTTTTTTTATTTTTTTTTTACGTATTTTATGTTAAAGCGATATTAAAGTCTTGTTTTTTTTATTAAAAAAAAAACAAACATGTTATACTTACCTGCTCTGTTTTGCACAAAGCAGTCCAGATCCTCCTCATTTCGGGTACCACACCGGCGCTCCTGGCTCCTCCCTTGTGCCGGGTGCAGCACCTGAGCTGAGCTGCTGCTCTATGTGTGTATTCACACATTAAGCTACAGCTCAGCCCTGCCCCCTCTCCTGATTGGCTCACTGGCTGTGATTGACAGCAATTCTATTGGCTCCCGATGCTGCCAAAAGCCAATCAGGCGTGCAAGTCCCTGGAGAGGCAAGGCTATCCTGGACATCGCTGGATTGAGCAGGGGCTCAGGTCAGGGTCGGGGGGGGGGGGCAGCTACACACAAGGTTTTTTTTTTAACCTTTATGCATAGAATGCATGAAGGTAAAAAAAAACTTGTGCCTTTACAACCACTTTAAAGCTCAGCTCCGCTATCCCTGTTTCTTGTTGTGTGCATAGCACCATGATAGCTGAAGGAAGTAAGATTGTAGGAGATTTTGATGTAACTGGCACTGATATTCTAAAATGGATGGGAATGAAAGAAAATACACATAGTTAGAAAATTGCAACTTTTCCCTACAGTATTAAAAGGAAAACATGTTTTTGTTGCTGGTTCTGTCCCATTAAAGAGATTTCCATCACTTCCTTTCTCTTTGACCCCTTGTCTCAAATACAGGAGGTCAATGGAAAACCAGACAGCCTGACAAATGTCTTTACTCTTTCCCCCCCAATATAAAAAAAAAGTTTGGGCTGGAGATGGCCTGTGTATATGGACAATATCTATGTGAATGCTTGTCAGTTCTCAGTGCATCTCAGAAGTACCTTGAAAAGCAACTCCTTGGGCAATTAAAGCGGTAGTAAACCCTAAAATCTATTTTTACCTACAGGTAAGCCTATAATAAGGCTTACCTGTAGGTAAAAAGAATATCTCCTAAACCTGCATGGTTCAGGAGATATTCGCCCTGCATGCAGCCGCTGACATTAGCGGCGCATGCGCTCTGACGATCCGGCCGAGGCGGCCGGCATCTCAGAGCTGGCTGCCAGAGCGAAGAGCTCCCGCGCGCATGCGCGGGAGGGACGTCACGCGGCTCCGGCCACTCACATCGCCGGAGCCGCGTACCCGGAAGACAGAAGAGGACCAACATGTCAGCGTCCTCAGCGCTGACCGACTCGGGCATCGGGGGCCTCATTCTAATGTAAGTATTTCATAATATGTTAGTATGCGATGCATACTAACATATTATGCGATTTTCTTGCAGGCTTTTTTTTAATTTTTATTTCTGTCAGCGGGTTTACTACCGCTTTAAAGTCAAAGAACATGAGAAGCTCCTAAAACATAGTACATTTAAAGCGGAGTTCCGCCCAGAATTTTTTTTTGTTTACATCATTCAAGTCCTTTGCCTGTATAGTCTTACATTTGAAGGAAAAAAAAAATTATACTCACCCTAAGTCGCTTGTTGCTAGGTGGTTTCTGTAATCTGCCCCTATTTGGTCCTAGGCTCCTTTTTTACTTCCTGCTTCCCCTGGCCTCCTGGGAGATGTGACTCATCATTTCCCAGGAGTCAGTGGGCTTACCTGTAATGTAAATCCTGTTATTTTCAGACAGGAAATTACACGATTTAAGGCGGGCCGAGATCAAGGAGTGCATGATGGTTACCCACCATGCACTTCTTTCAGGAAGAGATGACAGGAGACCCAGGATGGGCTTCAGGTGCCCTCACCTAAAATGGAAAAGTCCAGCAGTGAGAGAAACGAAATTGTGAGTAAAAAATACATGGAATTACTAGGTGGTTTGAAAGTAAGGAAACAAAAGGTTGCATCTATTTAGTATTAAGAGTGGATGCCAAAAAAGAAAACATTTTCTGGGTGGAACTCCGCTTTAAGTCCTGCTGTTTATCAGGGTGGTTGGTTGCTCTGTGTATAGAAATCTCACCTCGGACCATAGGAAGAATAAGACACTAATTTATTAGTTTTTCTCCAATAGTAGCAGAGTGTTTTACTGTGGTAGTCTTTGGGGTAAGCCGTAAAACGTGTAGTTGGGTGACACCACTTGCTGAGTAGCTTTCAGTTGCATGTGTTTTAGAGCGTTTGATTCCATTCAATGGGAAGAGAAAGCTTGCAATTATAATCTATACAGTCAGTAAAGGGTATAATTTAAAGTAGACCTTCCACCCCCTTCCCCTCATATGCAACTGCCACCATTACTATGCTTACATTAGCTAAGTAAACAGATCTAATGATTTCTTGCCTCCCTGGATAGTATGTTGCCACAAGCAAGGGGAGGGGGGGGGGGGCATTCATTTTTACTAAGAGTTCCTTAGAAGGCACCAGGTGACCTAACCTTGCCAGGGTGCAGCTACGAGGCCCTGACTACATCACCAGTGCCTCAGTCAACCAGGTAGTGAGATTCATTGAAATGTAAGCAGCAATGAAGGTTTTATTTCACAAATTACTTGCACGTGTTTTGGGATCAGCATGCCAGAGGCGTGTGTATTAGAATTTTTTAGTTTTGTGGGTAAAGGCCTGCTATAATCCTGCATTTCTCGGTTTTCTCTTGTTAAATGAAAGCTTTACCTGTCACAACCAACTTTTACAAAATCTAACTTTTGAGTGCTGCCATGGTAACGTGAAAACCAACAGCACATTTCAGGCCATAAATGTTCTATTTCAAATTGCACGAAAGCTACCTTAGCTGATAATATGTATAGTGTATACATTTCCACAGCAAGTTGCAGCATTGTGGCTTACCAATGTGCAACGAGTTCTTTAATATTTTTATAGGAAACTGAAAAAATGTGTACAGTGCCTAAGTTATCTCCCAAGTTTTCTAAAGCCTCGTACACACGGTTCAACGGTCGTGCGACTGAACGGACCAAATCGCATGTTGGCTGTTGTATCTAGCATACTGACTGCACTACACGATCGTACTACCATGCCGAATGTAGCATCGTGTTATGAAAGTATAAAGAGAAAGTTCAGGTGCATGTAATTAGTGTCTGGCCGTTCCTGACTTCTGAGCACGATACAACAGTCGTATGACCGCTTGTTGGTACTACCAAGTTTTCTAGTCTGCTCATACAACTTCTGTTATACGACCGTCGTACGTCGGCTGTTCTAATCGCGCGTACGAACGATCGATTTCGCATATAAGGGTCGTTCGTACGACCTGTTGTATACGACCATTGAACCGTGTGTACGAGGCATTAGACTCCACAACTGTAGGTTTGCTTGCCTTTAGGTGGCTGTAGATGTTTGTTTTTTGATTAGTGAGCCGGGGGAAAAGCCCATTATTTTACCTACAAGAGCTTCTTGAAAGACACTGGTGGAGTATTCTTGCCAGGGTGCAGTTGCGAGGCCATGACTACGTCACCAGTGCTTCAGTCAACCAGGTAGTGAGATTCATTGATATGTAAGCACCAATAAATGTTTGATTTTGCAAATTACTTGCATATGTTTTGGCATCAGCATGCAGAGGAGCATGCATTAGGAATTTTTAGTGTTTGGGAGTAGAGGCCTGCTGTACCCTTAAGCTGGCCCTACATCGGCTATCCCTACATTCAGGAATCCTCCCTGCTGCACTTTAGTATTCTGACAGCAGCTCTGCAGACGATTGTTAACAACTTTTCTAGCATTTCCGTTCAAGAATAGTAGGTAGACTCCTCTCCAACGGGAACAGCCATAGATGGATTGAAATTCAGCTGGTCCCTGCTGAACCGGACAATTTTAAATCCATTTATGACAAACTTAATTTTGTAGTTTTGCTTATAAAGAAGTCACAACAGTGTACTTTTCTATCTTATTTTATAAATGTTTTTACACTCCCCACATGAGTGAAAACACTCTATGACATATATGTACGATATTCGTTTTGATGTTTTAATTCAAACAGTATTTACCTAAATTTTAACAGGCCAAGTCGTCCCTGGTCGACTTAAAGTTAGGTAGATACCGACAAGGGCAACCTCTCCTCAGATGGATGATAAGAACTTGCCTTTACGATCTTTTCAACAATTGTTAGCAGACGTCTCGACGACAGTCTTATGATTTCACGTCGTCCCTCCTAAGGACTTACATCCCTATCGGCTACATCCCGGTCGAATTCCCATGTCGTCCGGAGATGAGGGTTTGTGATTTTTAAGGATTACGTACGAGGAGACGTACGACTACGGTTTTGTATACGTTCATTAAACGTTTTAG
>BLSH010445724.1:875656-887451 GCA_018402905.1 Glandirana rugosa
AAAAATGTTAACTTTCGTCAACCTTATCAGCGGTTTTAAAGACCTACATACCGGTCGTAACCTCGGTTACGAGTTTTTTTTTTTTGTCATGCCTGGAATGTGGCGATTGTATGTGCAGAGCAGCGGTGCGGAAAGTAAATTTACAGAAACACACAGATGGATGCTTTTTTCCAATTGAATGAAAGGCCATTTATAAGTAGTCTTCTGTATCTAAACATTTCCCTTAGAATTGATTTTTGATTACAGTTCTACTTCAATAATGAATGAATTACTTGGGACATGGAGGGAAGAAGTATGCAGGAAAGGGATATAAAAAGTGGTAAAGTAGAAAGGTATGTGAAATGACCGTAGATGATGACTAGAAAATGACAAATTGTGTTGAGTCGTGGTTTTTTTTTTTTGAGCATTGGCTCCAATGCTGGCCATACATCCAGAAATTTTGGCGACTATTCCAACTGCTTTCAATTGTAAAAAAAAAATGTATCTGGGGGTAATTTACCACCAAGAGCTGTGATTTTTTTTTTCACACTTTCAATAGAATATCATTACATGTTCCTTTAACCAACCAAATAAAGGTGGTACCACATTCTAAATTATTTCTACAATATAGAGAGACAGAAGAAAAGGTGGAATGGCAACCCAGGTGAAATGGAAAATATGGAATTTTTTGGCAACCAATACATTTTCATAAATTATAATAAAAGATTACAAATTTACGTATTAAATTAATCGAAAAATGCCATACGTAAGTAAGACTATGAGGCTTATATACATACATTACAATAACATCATAAAAGCCCAAAAAGGTAAATTATAGGTGAATATTGGAGCCATATAGTTAATACTTCACACAAAGAGAATCATAAATAAACAGTGTGGAATCCCAACGTGTTTTGACTTGCAGATAGTGTATGTCTTCATCAGGGTTTTTTTTTTTTTTTTACTTTGATTTCTGCAATATATGTATATGTAATTTTTTGGCATATGTGCAAATACTATATCTCAAACTGGTATATAAACAGTGAACAAGATTCAAGAATAGAGAATGACTCACATCAAAATCCTGTACATCAGACTAAACATCTATGAGGTTTAGTGTCTCCAGGGGGCGCTCTCCACATAAGCCCATAAAAAGTGCAAGGGATAAAACGGGGTCATAAGTGTTTGTCTCAAAATCCGAACCCATATGAATAAAGATGTAGGACCAAACAGGTCATCATGGGGGGAATATATAGGCACAAACTTTATAAGATGATATAAATCATTAACCAAAATGTAAACATTAAGGCCAAAAAGATGATTGGGATTGTGCCAAAAGAGATATATTTAACAAATCCCCAGGTCATTTATACAAAGAGGGTTGCTGTGAATATCCTAAAGAAAATCCAAAGAAAACACGAAAAAAATCTAATAAAATGTAGATAGTAAAAATAGGTTATTATACCCTTTATCCAGAAAATCCAGCCACATAACCAACCAAAATCTTACCAGGAGTGTGGACTACAAGCTGCCAAAAATCACCCCTAGGATAATGGATGATGAGTTCTCCACGATGCCAAATAAAATTTTGTAATCTTATTATAATGTAAGAAAATTTCTGGGTTCCCAAAAGTCCAGTGTACCCCCTTTTCTCACTTTCAATAGAAATTGTTAGTTATATATTGCCTTGGTCCATTTTGTCTTTTTTTGGTTGAAAGATGATTGAAAGTGCACCTGATTTTCCTGGTGTATAGTAACTTTTAGGCTGAGTTCACACAAGGGCGATCCGACTTCGGCGTCACTTTGCTAGGCAACTTACAATGCGACTTCAGCGTGACTTTGGGCGACTTACAACGCGACTCCATGCCAGGCAACGTTTCCTGTGGCCAATCAGAGAAGGGAGAGAGGGGGTTGCCTTGGTAAATTTTTTTAATTTTCCTGTAAGTCGCTTCAATATAGATGGGGGATCCAAATTGGAGGTGACTTCTATTGAATTCTATGGGCACAAGTCAGATAGAGGTCACCTTGAAGTTGTGCAGGAACCTTTTCTGAAGTCGGAGCGACTTCAGTAGTGTACATTAAGACAGCTCTCATTCACTTCAATGGGATTTCAGATGTCAAGCGACTTGGGGCGACTCAAGTCGGAGTGCATGTCTCCCCTGTGTGAACGGGCTCTTAACCAGTTAATCATAAACGTATCATCATTTCTACCACCATCTTTGCTATATAGGTATATACTGTTGGTGATGGTTTTCTTGAGTTATTTCACTTTTTTTGCATTCAGACGCTGTTAGAAAGTAATTTGCTTTATGTATGGTCAGCAATAAAGAGTCTGAGACTACCAAGGGTATGGTGGCAAAGTCAACCTTCTGCTGTATACATCCAGTGTGCCTCCATTCTGCATAACCATCTATGTGTTATCACCATAGTGGGCTTTCTTTCCTAGCATCCAGTTTTCGTTGTTTCCCCTTCTCACAATATAGATAACTACCAATGTCAAATGTTAGCAAAATTAATTATTTTTAGAAAGGGAAGACAAATATGTTGGCTTCAAGTGATGTTAGCTTTGGAAAGGCCTTGTTATATCTTGGCGTCATGATTATGCAACACTTTGGATAAAAATAAAATAGCAAATGGGTAATTTGGACCTGAAAACAAACATGCCTTATTTGTATAATCTTGGTTTACTTTGACCTAACATTTTTAAACAAGTAAATATTAGTTGTCAGGGGAATTGTACAGCATGATGTAAAATGGGGTGAGCAGATAATCCCTTTAATCACGGATCCAAATTCTTTATATGGTTTTGAGGCTGACTAGGTGAGGGAATTGGTAGAAGGCTGCACCTCACCAGCTCGCCCGTCCTCCATTGGCAGTCTGTGAGAAATTGTGTAAATCTGAACTGTTCTTTATTAAAAGCATGGTCTGGTCAGTCTCCTAAAAAATGAAATGTGCAACTTTCAAGATTTATCTGTATGCAGTATCTGACATTTTCTGTTCAGGATTGGCCATTGTTCAGAATTGCGAGAGCATTCGCCATACACAACGTTTCTATTTGTTACAATTGTGACAGTTCTAAAGAGGGGGCATGCCAGTTGGAAGAAAGAGAGTTGTCTGTTATGTTTCACAATGTTATGTAACAATGATTAGATATAATGGAACAATGCTGACTAATGCAAAATAACAAAAATTGCAAATGACTCAAGGCCATAGGAAAACTTGCACTACGTGCAATCACTCCAACCAGGGTTCATAAAAATCAATGCTTTTAAAAAATAGATTTTTTTTCTTTTTAATTTAAATCAGATTTTTTTTTATTTACATCGATTTTTTTTTTAAATCAAAATTATTAAAATGTGTTTGGAGTAAAAATCTATCTAAAGATATTTTTCTATTCACGATACAATAATAATTTTCTTTATTCAGCATGAAATGGAGCTTAGTTATGTAGCATGAGGCTGTATATTCTGCAATATTTACATTTTTGGTAAACTCATTCAATGAATTCAAGCTATGCAAGCTGAGATAACATGCCCTGCATATTGTATTTTAAAGCTGCAGCCTTACCTTCCATCTTGCAGAGATGTACAGGCTCATTCCTTGTACTAAAATTGTTGAGTCTGCTTTCAGTGCACATTGTGAGCTCATCAAGTGGAATAGAACCCACTTAATTTCCTAGCTGGATCATGTCTAGCACCCTCTAGCCCACATGTGCCAAACACAAGCCCGCGGGCCGAATCCAGCCCACCAGGCCATTTCATGTGGCCCTTGCACCTCTTCTGCAGCTGCAGCACCCCCCTTGTCTCTACCCCATCTTGTCTCACCAGTAGGCAGCAGAGAGGAGGACAAAATTCCTACTACTGATCCTGCGCCTCTGTGCAGCTGCGGCAACCCTTTGTTTCCACCTCCCCTGGTCTCCACATTTGGCAGACTCTGGCAGTTGACCCCAGCCCTCCTCTGGCTTACTCTAGGCCCTGCAATTTTTGATTTCCAGCTCCGCCCCCAGCTTTGTCCTAGCAGCAGCACAAGGCATGGGGGTGCACTGTGATTTTAATGGAGGGTGGGGGGGACTCTTGACATCTGTAAGAGGGGGATGCACTGGACATATGCGTATAATTATTATGAGAGTAATAGATTAATACAATTCTATGCCATTTGACTGCCAGAGCTGTCTCCAATAAAGTTTCTTGGGAATGATACCAGCAGGGTACAGCCCATCATCTGCTACAGGAGTATAAGTGGGCTCTGTGCCGGTCTGCACCTGCTTTTCACGGTTTAAGTCTTCAGTTATTACTAAAACCAGTACTAATCAATGGCAGAGGCAATTATTTAATAAGATAAAGTAGATACATTTATATAGTTTTGCAGATCAAACTGGCCTTTTGAGGGCAACCATAATGCGGGGGTGACCCGCCCGTCATGAAATGGACTTTGCCACACCTGCTCTAGCCATTTCTTCCCCAGCCTGGCTGTCCCTGGCCCGCTCCTTTTATTGGATTTCAGTTCTTTTAATCATGGAGGGAGTCAGCATTATGTGTGGGCATTACCTAGGGCAGTCCAGATGCAAATGCAGCCTGCCAGGGAGTGCCCACTCTTCCAAACTAACATCCACCCATCAAGGCATTTTGATATTTTCAGTATAATCTGGGAGGTCTTGGAAAGAGTTATGATGAGCTTGGAGGGTTGAGAAGGTGATGAAGTAGAGGACTGGGGTTCTCCCTCCTCCACTCCCAAATGATCAATTGTACGCAGCTTCTGTGAAGGTCCTGGAGCTTTACAAGGGTTGTGAAGGATCATTGAGCAAGACAGCTTCGTAGTCTGAAATGGATTAGAATTCTAATTAGTAGAACCATTTCTCCAACATTTGTTATGCGTTCCCATATGAGAGGACACAAGGTTCTCCATTATTTAATTTTATTACTAGGATTCTAATTAGTAGAACCATTTCTCCTAAATTAGTTTTGTGCTCCCATACGAGGGGAAATGTTATTACTTTTAGATATTCCCAGAGATATCGTTGTCGGGTCAAGTCGCTGCAACACCTTGGGTATGCAACCCTTGGCAGCGTTGATCTGGTGATGGAGGACAGATTTTGTTTTTTTGTAAATTTATCTCGGGATAGAGGTGGAGAAGAAAAAAGGCTGCATTGGTAGGGTTCTGAAAGTCTGTGACTTTTTTGAGTAGTCGTGGTATTTTCAGTATTTTATGTGCATTTAGTTCCAAGGTTTGAACATTTGCCATTGAGAAGAATTGATACTTTTGAGAGCTACATTGACATGCTTACTTAGTTTCAAAGTGTTAAAAAATGTTACAGTTCTTTTTTCTAATATTTGGAATTTTGAGTTGGTGTTCTCCAGTTTTGTGTTTGCTCGCTGTATGTATTTGAGTATGAAGTTTATTTTTATGTGCAGGCTTTTGGTATTCAATTGCAGACAAAGGGAGCCATTTGCACACACAATTTCACTTGGAAAGAGCTGAAATCTGTGAAAAGAATGACTTTGTGAATTTGTTTTTGACTACTTTTGGACCCGTGTGATCTTATTAAACTATGAGCCTGGTAGTGCACATTTAATCCCAAGAGAGGCCTAATAAAATGTCTGCTCGCAGTGTGGGACACTTTTTATCTGAATAAATGTTTCGCATTCGACAGTTGTTCACGGAGGACTCTCAGATACATAGCTGGCATTGTGCTTCGGGACAATACTGGTTGGATGGCTTTGAATCCTCGGGGGGTGCTGAATACGACTGTTGCTAGGCAGGATGGAGAGATTACATTAGCAGGACAGGCACTCTCAGTAGGAGAGAAAGTGCTGGAGAAACAAAAAAGGCATTGCTCTCTTAACAGCTTAGATTAAAAAAAAAATGCCGAAACTTCCTGTGGAATATGCTGATAAAACTTCGTAGTTACTGTACATGGTGTCAGAACTTTGTTATAGTTCTTTCACCGTGGAAGCAGCAACCCTTCATGTTAGATTATCTGTGTTTTGTGAGGCGGTAGCCACTGGGCATCCAGTAATAGGATTGTGCAGATTTAGCTGCTTTTCTAGGATTCCTTATTTGTTGTGCTGCTTGCTCGCAGCAGAGAAAATCACAATTTCTGTTTGTAATCTATAGACAGACTGTATGTAGTTTACGAAATGTGGTTTTATTTCTTCTGGTGACTTTTGTTGTAGTTGTTTTCTTCATTTTGTCTGATTTTGTCAAGATTTATTTCTCAGTCAACAGAATTTACATTGCAAAAACACCCATATGCTGTTAAACCCTTGGTAATGGAGAATAAAGTCTGGCTGTCCAACATGTAGAGATGCCAGATTTGTAAAAAGGAATTACCACCCTGTGAGTTATTTTCCCTAGTGAACATTTGGACACAGATGCCCCATGTAGCCATGTCTTTGTGGCCACTTTCTTATCTTAGAGGCGCTACAGTCTCTGATCCAGTAATGAAAAAAACATCATCAGGATGCTGAGAGCCGGTACACACTACAGCGACTTGGGACCTCACTTGTCGCCCCAATTCGCTTGATAGAAGAAATCCCATTGAAGTGAATGGGAGCCGTCTTAATGTACATTACTGAAGTCGGAAAAGGTTCATGTGCTACTTCAAGGCGACTTCTATCCGACTTGTGGCCATGGAATTCAATAGAAGTCACCTCCAAGTTGGATCCCTCATCTATATTGAAGAATGGTGGGTGTGGTGAAGACTCAACATATGCCAACATCCCAATGAATACAAAGGAAGTAGAAGACCCTCCAAAAATTGACTTTGAGGCATATACGGACAAGATAAAATAGGACACCATCAATTCTAAAAAAAACTCAAGCATTTATTGACAATGAGCATAAAAGTGCCTGAGGTAGGCACAGACTGGACAGATCTGTGCAAAATGGTTAGACAAAGAGACAATACATGACATCACATAAACTAGGCAGATACACGTGGTAATAGGCCTCCTGGGTTGACAGAGAACTGTAAAACATCCATATTGAAGGAACTTTACAGGAAAAAGAAAAGAATTTACCCAGGTAAAAGGAATGATGTCAAGAGATGTATTCTCTGGCTTGCAGGCAGTGTCACCTGGCATGGAGGTTACTTTGAGTCGCGTTGTAAGTCGCCCAAAGTCACGCAAAGCTGCGCTGAAGTCGCATTTAAATCGCCTACAAAGTTGCACCTGAAGTCAGATCGCCCCTGTGTAGACCGACTCTTAGCAAGTGCCTCATCTACTATGCCAACAATGTTGCATATCTGTACAGATTTTACTTGCCTAAGTTGTTTGGATCTTCTGCTACCAAAAATCTGTGGCAACCATTGCTTGTGTGGGCATCTGAAGCGCGGCGCCTATACGTTTCGTGCACCTGGCTGCGCAGCATGCACTTCAAAGTCTCACACCTGCACAGTGCTCTGACACCTGTCGCCGCTCTATGTGTTCAATACTTACACCTGGCAGCGAGTACCTCATTCAAAAATGGCGCCTAGCTCCACCTCTAATCATGTCATTTACGGTTTGGAAATAAAATGATGGCAGAAGTAGGCGATGCACGTTAACTCCTTGATTGATCACAGTAATCCCAGGAGTCAATAGGACAGCCTGGATGTTGTCAGTTGCTGCGGTGGACTGGTCCAGAAGTGAAGGGTATTTTTAATTAAGGTACCAAAAAAAAAAGAATATCCAAACATAGAAGGCAGAGGCACTAAAAATTAAATGGGACATGGTTGTTTGTTCACATGCCTGATGATGAAGGGATCCTGCGTGGCTCCGAAAAGTTGCAGTTTGCTTTAACGATGTGATCGCTAAATAAAGCTTTGGCCCCAAATTTTTTAGACCCATGGTGTGCTGGTGACAATTCTTGCTATGTTTGTTAAAGAGGATGAAGCTCTGCTTTAAAGTGTAAGTTCTTCACAAAAAATGGAAAAGGTGAACGAACACCACTGTAGACCCTCCCTTACCTCCATCGATTGATTCTTTCATTGTCCACGGACTTGAAAGCTGTGGTCTTCCTCTGGACAGATCAGATCAATTCTGATAGGTCATGTGGTGGCACCTTACTGCTTTGACCAATCAGAATCAATGTGATCTGTCCCGTCATTCCCTAAGGAAAGAAGGGGAAAATGATCACGGCTTTCAAATTCCTGGACCCCAGTACCCCAGAGATAGAAGCTGATTGGTTCCCATCCATAGTTCCTCTAGTATCTGGTTGCTCTCGTTTTGATAAATTCTCATTCTTTTTAACAGGGAGGTTTGAGTCACATGAGTGCTCCTGTGTAGGACAATTATAGAGCCATACGCAGATATATACTGGGTGTTGGCAAAAATAGTAATAAAGCAAGGCTTTTGTTCAGGGCCCCTCTACACAGTCCCAAAGACACTGGATCGATAGCAGACCGGGAATCATGTAATATCATTTATCACCTTTTGGAGGTTTTTCAAGTTCAGGGCAACAAAAGAGTTCAATGTATGACCATTTTTTCATCCTGCCCATTTATAATCTTATCAGTTGCCAAAAATTCTGCAATTGTTTGAACCATATAAATGAGAAACCTATAACCTGATCGAACACATCCGGCCTAACTAAATTTTATTACCAATTATGAGACTTATAGATGCATATTTATAAAGCAGTGAATGTTCAATTCATCAAACTGCTGGTGAATCTAGTACAGTCATTTATAATGCATGCACCAGAAAATATACCTGCAGTGAATGTTTGGTGGATGTTACACTCGCCTGTTACAGCCCAGAGCACACACTGACACTCAGATTCTCCCTCCGCGCTTTGCAGATCATCGGATAATGCCTTTGATGATCTGCGCATGCGCAGTATTGACGTCACACCAGCTGATCAACAGATCAGCCGGGGTGACGTTACGTCCTGCGCATGCGTAGCTCGTATGAGGCATTAACCGATGAGATGCACTATTCGACAGAACACTGGTACTGGCAGCCTGTCAAACTCTGAGAGGTTGACAGCTGCTGCTGTTGGATGGCACTGGACTGTGGACTAGCGGTAGGCAGTATACATCAGGAACGAATGCCCAGAACACAAGAAGTCTGCATTTCGGGCGTTCGTCTCTGGGTGCATACTGCCCTGCACATAGGTTCTGCCAGATGCCCTGTGCAGCCATAGCAGCTTATCTTCCTTTCATAAGGTTTGACAGTTGGCCTTCAGCAGGGCTGGATGGTGTACCTTTGCCCTCTGATTGTATCTAACATGACAGAGCCCAATGCAAGAGGCTGAATGCCCAGCATACGTGGAGCCTTTTAAATTACTTTCAAGTATATCTCTATCCAAATATAAGAAAAAGGGGGTAAAAAAAGGTTGACCAGAAACCCATGATTCAAACCTGACTGAGGGAACAAATTGTTGAGCTTATTATTGGTTAATTATAAGTTGATGGCTTCTGCAGTTTGTGGTTGATTGTGTTCCTGCAATCACTTGGTGATGATGATTAAAATGAACCGGCACAAATAATTGGTAACATATTACAGTTTTAGATATTATTACGCAAGCCTTCCTCTGTGCGGACCCAGTCTTATAAAGGCTCCAGTATTATTCAGCACTTAATGAGCAGAAATCTTTAGGAATAAATCACCAAGCTGTATCAGGCATTTGCAGTCAATCAAGTGATTGGCTGTTTTTGCTACTCATTGGCTGGCTACAGCGCCAGCACTTTGCATTATATAGAGCAGTAAATAACCTGTGCTAATGGAGCAGAAACAACTTGATTTATTTTAAAACTGGGTTTAGCTGAGCACCGTCTCCTTGCCATGGATAACATGCTCCTAATTGGGCTTGTGCTGCAATTTGCATGCACAAAGTTTTATTAAAAACATCTGTGCTAGGAAGGCATAAAGCCACAATGTTAATTGGGAGCCAGTTTACAGGAAAATGCTTAAAAAAAGAAAGTCTCTCTTTTTTTTTTTTTTCCCCCTAGGTCTTGTTTTATAATAAAGCATGCCAGAGCGACTATTGATTCTTTGAAGTGATATTAAAGTCTTGCTTTTTTTTTTTCCTTTTAAAAATAACAAACATGTCATACTTACCTGCTCTGTGCAGCACAGATCTTCCTCTTTTCATGTCCCCCGCTGGCGCTCCTTGTCCCTCCCCATAGAAGCTTGCTATGGGGGCACCCGAGCCAAGCCACTGGTCTGTGTGTCCATTCAGACACGAAGCCACGGCTTGGCCTTAACCTCCCTCTCTCCTAATTGGCTCAATGACTTTGATTGACAGCAGTGGGAACCGGACAAACTATTTTTCATATTACTGGGTTTAGTAACACTTTTGCCTTTGGAACCACTTTAATTTGTTCCCTTTGCAGTTAGTAATTATTCTAAATTAACAATGGTTAGGTGAATGTTTTAATCTCAACCCGATTGTAAATCAGCTGGTTCAGCAGGGACTGACCAAGATTTGATCCATCTAGGGGTAGGTTGGGTGTATTGAAGTTGATCCATCGATTTCGATACAACTAGCTTGTGGGATTTTTTGCCTGCTGTAGCTGCTGGCGGCTATAGCCACTAGCAATTATGATTGTGTTCTGCCAGCAGGGAAGGCTCCCCTCTGGCATAACACTATAACACTGCAGGAGCGATTCCGTCAACACTGACTGTGATGAGGGGATAATCATGCTATTTTTTTTTCCTTTCACCCGTGGTGGAAAGAAAGAAAATTGTACAATCTATGGCTTGCTTGAACGTGAAACTGCTGAGGCTGGATTCCAGAAAGTGTTGCAGCCGTTTTTGTTCTTTGGGCCAAGGTAGTCAGAAATCCTAAAAATGCAGTATAGAGAACTTCATTTAAAGCTAAACTCCAGGGAAGGGAAAATGCTCCCTGTACAGTTGGGATGCATGTTTAGGTCTAGGGGACAACAAAAAACTGATTTATTTATTTATTTATTTATTTTTGGTGCAAACACTTTGAAATGACATGTTAAAAATGAGTGCATGCATGTATACCAGCAAAATGGTGGTTCTTGAGGCTTTCTTAGATCTTATTAGTTTTCACAATTTATTTATGACTGTAAAGTAGAAACCAATGAATAAATATCACAAAAGGTCTCATATAGTATTGTCATTTTCAATAGTTTCAGTCTGCAGCTTCTTTTAAAGCCTAAGATTAACTAAAACAAAATGATTAAAAATCCACATATGGGATAGTACTTACCTTCGTTGGGGGTCCCTTCTGTTGCTGTCTTCTGGTTTAGTAGAAATCTTCATCCTTCAATGCTTCCCATCATAATCTTCCTGTATGTCAGGGGGGTTATTACAACGAAGGGAGCAGTCATCAAGAGTGCCCGACTATACAGGGAGTGCAGAATTATTAGGCAAGTTGTATTTTTGAGGAATAATTTTATTATTGAACAACAACCATGTTCTCAATGATTCCAAAAACTCAATATCAAAGCTGAATTTTTGTTTGATTTTTGATGAAGGTTTTTATAAGTCGAAACTATAACTCAAAAACCTTAGTAACTCTTGTACCAACAACAAGTTATTATTTTAATAAGGAGTTTTTATGTTGAACGGATTATTAAGACGTGAGGGACATATCAGCCCGTGAGAACTACTGACGAGGGAAGCAACATTATTGGGGGGACTGTATGTCCTTCTAATACTACCCTTCGTAACTTCCTACTTCTAAAGATGATTTGGTCTTCTGTCGTTGTCTTCCCTGGGGGTTGCTTCCATTCATGATAGGGTATACACCTAAAAATTAGTAAAACAAAATCAATTAGAATCCGAAATTTTCTTCGACGTCTGACTTTGATAACTTTTACTGTTATGATATACTCTGGAAAACACTATAAATAAGTAACCAAA
>BLSH010445724.1:899710-913884 GCA_018402905.1 Glandirana rugosa
TGTAAGTGTTTGCCAGGTTATGTAATCTCATATATTTGCATGTGGTTTATGTAAATCACCGTCAATCACTGCTGATAATATACATTTTACCTTGTTTTCACTTGCACAAGATGTACAGCTCTGGGATGATTTAATTTGTTGGGCTATAGGTATTTTACTACATAGAAAACCTGTTTATTTAAGGGGATTGCAATGGCAAGAATACATATTTCCATTATCCGTGTTATCTGGATTAAATAACCAGAATTATTGGTGTGAACACCAGCATTCTGTACAGAATCAGACTTGCTTTATTTTACTGATCTGCAAGGGGAAACTTCCAAAGCAATGTCTGCCATCACTGACTGATTTCTGTAGCATTACATGCAATGAATATTTTGTGCAGCCCTTTGGCAATGTTGAGGGCCACATTTAAAGTGGTAGTAAACTGCTGCAGAATTGGAAAACAAAAAAAAAACACCAGTAAGCTAAAGGCAATAATGTGCTAGTATGAATCCCATACTAGCACATTATGAAATACCTTAGGGCGAAGCCCTTCCAGCGATGCCCTGTCACCGCTGAGAGGGCTGACATCTCCCCCCGGCCTTTCTTCTGGGTTCACGGGCTCCGGCGTTGAGTGCAGCTCCAGCCAATGGCGTCACTCCCGTGCAATGCGCGTGGGAGCCCTAATTTTCCGGCAAGAAGCTCTGAAGGTCCGGCATGCGCCGGTAATGTCAGCAGCTGCATCCAGTGTACATTTAGGGCAGTGGTTCTCAACTCCTGTCCTCAGTACCCACTAACAAGCCAGATTTTAAGTATTACCTTGGGGAGATGCAGACTAGAATACTGCAATCGCTGAGCAGCAAATGATATCACCTGTGATGTATTTCAGTTATCTTGAAAACCTGGCCTGTTAGTGGGTCCTGAGGACAGGAGTTGAGGACCACTGATTTAGGAGATATTTAATTTTATTAAATATTTAATTTTAGGTTAAAATACAGCGGACTTTACTAACGCTTTAAGGCTCTCTATGTCAAGTAAGTTGATTACTATTAATCTAAAAACACATGTATAATACCCAATGCATTCCTTGTTCCTCACACTGTGTATATATGACCAATATATAAGAAATGTGTACATAATCCCCAGCATACCATGGATCACCGTCCAAAGATTCTTTATTTAAAGAAAGGTCACATCACAGAAGAGTGCAACATTTCAGAGCCATGCAGGACCCCTTTGACAGGCATGTGAGCTCACATCACTCACATGCCTGAGGAAGGGGTCCTATGTGGCTCTGAAACGTTGCACTCTTCTGTGATGTGATCTTTCTTTAAATAAAGAATCTTTGGACGGTGATCCTTAGTGTGCTGGGGAATGGGTACACATGCATGACGTTTCCAGGATCCAGCTGGTAATCGCTGCAGCACCCACTCTTACATGAGCCTTGTTTGCCAGAAAGGTATGCGACAGGAAAATTGACAAGACAATATATAAGAAACTCTATAGAAAATGTCACATGGATCACCCATATTGAGATCCCTAGGTCTCTGGGTACTACTGATGCATGTTAGTATAAGTAAAGTAATATTAAAGGCAATTAAAAAAAATAAATAACAAACATGTTCTACTTACCCTCCTCTGTGCAGTGGTTTTGCACAGAGCAGCCCAGATCCTCCTCTTCTCGGGTGCCCCCAGAGCAAGCAGCTTGCAATGGGGGCACCCATGCAGGCTTACTCCCCAGCCGCTGCTCTGCGTGTCCATTCACACATAGAGCCTCTGTTCGGCCCTGCCCCCTCTCTCTCCTCATTGGCCCACTGGCTGTGCTCAAGAGCAGTAGCTCTTGCTGCTGTCTCAGCCAGTGAAGAAGAAGAGTCCCCGGAGAGCTGAGGCTCTCATGCACATTGCTGGATTGCGATTGGGCTCAGATATTAGTGGGGGGCTGATGCACAGAGCCTTGAGCCTTTAGAACCACTTTAAACCTTCAGTTTTTAAGCACTTTTAGCAGCTGACTTATTTACTTATGAAGTACAGAGCGTCTTCATCCTTTCATCCTTGCCTATGTTTAACCTGCCTTCACTTCTGACACAGGTTTCCTGTTTTAGAGTGGCTCATTTTATGCAGGAACTAGAGCTGTTTCTCCTTACACTATGTGCATCAAAAGAACACCCTGTTGTCTAGGATGGCAAGGCACTCTCCTGCTATTCCTTCTACCTTCTCCAGCTAACAGACGAGACTGCAATGTCCGCTGTTAACTCTTTCCTGTGAAGTTCAGGGAAGCAATACTGAGAGGACAGGAGCCAGCAGCATTAAAATTTGCAAGTGCTGGGGTAAGAATTTTAACGAATCGTTTACTGGGGAATGTTTATTTTATTGTGCTCAATGTGTTGAGAGTGGTTCACACTGGTGCTCTGTGGTTTGGGTGAAGCACGATTGTATCCGCATTTTACATGCAGAGCCCATTGACTTCTATTACGCTTTGTGTTTTCTGAAAGCGCATCAAAGATGCAGCATGCAGGGTTCAATGCTACCTGAAGCAGTAGCAATACAGCAATCTAATTATTATTACCAAGTCAAAACGGTGCAAGGTAACAGCAGCAGGTCTTGGTAGTCGGCCAACGAAGGCACAAGGAGGCGGGGTCACCCAGTTACATTACCAGGTGGCCCCGCCCCCTTATTTAAGAACTGTCAGATGGTGGGAGCGGACCTATTTCTTTATTTATTTTTTTGGGTGGGCGGTGGCGTCGGGCATCCTGATTAATGATGGATCTACATCGAGGGCTGTTTGTTTGTTTGTTTGTTTTTGTTTTTTTAAATAAAGGACTTATTGTAATTTTTTACACTAGACCTTTTTTCTTTTTTTTTTTTTTGTGAATGAGTACTCCCCATACCCATTCACATAGGGGGGAAGGGGCGGGATCTGGGGGCTTCCTTGTTAAAGGGGGCTTCCAGATTCCGATAAGCCCACAGAGCCCCCACAACCACCTTTGTTAAAGAGAAACAACAAATGCATTAAAACTGCATGCATGCAAAATGCAGGTTCAAAAATGCCGGAAAAACGCATCTGCCGCATAGACGTGAACCTAGGGTAAGACCTATCCCTAATATATCAGTGGTGCCAATTGGTGAAAGGGTTTCTTTTTCTGTATGAAAAGCAATGTATGCGCCCCCACTCATACAGTAAATGGAGTATCACCATGTTTTTTTTTTCCATCCCAAGCTCTAAAAGCAGTATCAGAACATATGACTGTACAGCTGAATGCAAATAAGCCCATAAACGTTCTGATAAATGTTAAATTAAGTGTGCCCGAATGTTTTATTCAACATTTATAGAAAAATAAAGCCTGCTTATATAAATGTATTTCCCTGACAGCAGACAACATGGTGGTGTTAAGTGAAGCATTTGTGATCTCGGTAACAGCAAATGCTTCTTCTCCAGCGTTTTCTATCAATCAAATCTCTGCTACTCATGCATGGAGAGGATATTAAAACATGGTAATTTTCTGACTGTGCCTCGGTGTTAAGAAGAAATGCGGAATGAAAGCTAATGTGCATTGTAATGGTCGGCGGTGTTCTGATCCCGCTCAGCTGGTGGTTTCTGAATTGCATGTGCAGGTTTTCTGAGGTCAGCGTACAAAGATCATTCAAGCCTGATTCCTTTTTAACTGGACTTTGTCTGGAAAATAAACATGCCCAGTGCTTGTTTTCTAGTCGACGGCCAGCGCAGACAGGAGAGGGCCGAGTCAGCAAGCCAATGCATCCAGAAAGACCCTGAACTCATTCATTGCCAAATCATGGACAGCCCTTTTTTGTGTAGGGACAAGTGCATATTTAAAGTTGAACTCCAGACGTATCTTCAGTCTTGCACAGTTGTAGAGGCTCCTCTCCTCTACAGAAATTGCTTACTCTGAGCTCACTGCACACTGTGAGTTTCTCACAATGTGCATTAGAAGTCAGTTAAGAGCCTGCTTCATTTCCTGGCTGGAGGACATCCAGCATCTTCTAGACCAGGGATATGCAATTAGCGGACCTCCAGCTGTTGCAGAACTACAAGTCCCATGAGGCATAGCAAGACTCCAACAGCCACAAGCATGACACCCAGAGGCAGAGGCATGATGGGACTTGTAGTTTTGCAACAGCTGCAGGTCCACTAATTGTATATCCCTGTTCTAGACCAAGGGTCTCCAAACTACGGTCCTCCAGTTGTTCAGGAACTACAATTCCCATCATGCCTAGTTATGTCTGTGAATGAGTTTTACAGTGCTTCATGGGACGTGTAGTTCCACAACACCTGGAGGGCCAAAGTTTGGAGATCCCTGTTCTAGACCTTTCCTACTCAGCTCGACCGTTCCTGAGCTAACCCTTTCATTGGATTTCAGTTCTTTTCAATCATAAAGGCTCAGCATTACATGCAGATGTTACCTAAGGTGGTCTTCCTAGGAACACTCTCCAGACTGATACTCACCCATTGAGGCATTTGGATATTTGCATAACTCTTCTCAATCACCAGACCACTGCTTGCATTAGGGCTGAGGAATACTGACATGCTTTCAAGAACCTATTGTACAGCACCCAGCTGGCCTCACCTAACAGTCAATATCTTTGCAAAGCACAGAGACCCATTGATGATGACCCATTGATGACGTCACTGGGTCTAAAATGAAGTATGTAATGAAAATGGACATTTTTTTTTTTTTTTGTATTTTTCTTAATTGTGATTAGCATGTCAATATGAGGGGAGGCAGATATTAAATGTCCACTTTAGTATTCTCGTCCTAATAAAGGGTGAACCAGTAATTGTAAAATTCAAGAGCAAGCCAATAATGTTGTTGAAGCCAGGTAGTTCTTCCAAGTACGACATTAACAAGTCCTCTGCTATTGCTGTTTAGGAGACTGTGGTATAAATAAATACTTAGTCTATATAAACTCAGGAATAAGGATGGGCTTAGGCGTGTTTGGAACCGAACGTGCCCTATCCGCCTGATCTGCAGCTCCAGCGATCTGGAAATGTCTCACTGTCTATCATTAGCTGCCTGCAGTGTTGGCTTCCTGATGTGGTGGCTGTGTTCGGTTAGAATCGGCGACCCATCAGAATAGGTAACGGAAGTGACGTTCCCTCGCGGCCATCTTGGTACACCCCGCACTCGGCCGCAGTAAGCCTATAGTCAGAAGTCGGCAAGTGGACATCTTTTTACACCCACCAAACTCTTACATTTCACACTTATTTTTACAAGTAAACTGAGCTTATATAGTGAAATGCAGTATTTAGAAGTCCGTGAAGCTGTTTTGATGATGCTGATCTTACAGGTTTGCTAATCTGACAGAACAATGCTGCTTTTAAAATTCAACATTAAAGTGGTTGTCGGGGCGTGGCCTGGAGAGCAATGTGAGCGGACGTGTGGTGTGAGAGCTCCGGGCTGAACCGTATCCTGTATACGAAATCCTGCTACAGCACCGCCAGAAGTATACACCATCCGCGTTCCAGAAGACACGGAACCTACTGGGAATATGTCTCCCCCAAAATCGGCGAAAGAAGCAGCCGCTAAACTTGCAAAATACAAACTCACAGACAAAGACGCGCCTGTGGAAAATGGCGCCGAGCCCTCCACATCCGGTTCGGAGCCTACAGCGTCGGAGCTCAGAGTACTCGACGCCATAGCACAGTGCCAAGGGACCCTTAGTACAAAAATAGAGGAGGTCAAGATAGACATCTCTCTCCTCCGCCAAGACCTTTCCACACTACGGGACAGAGTCACTGAAGCGGAGGCCCGAATCAGTACTGCGGAAGACATGCTGCAACCCCTTCGCCAGGACGCTGAGGAGATGCAGCGTCGCATACAGCAGCTCACCAACAAGCAAGATGACATTGAGAACCGGCTACGCAGATGTAATGTCCGCTTTGTTGGTCTCCCAGAATCGGCGGAAGGTAAAGACCCGGCCGGGTTCTTGGAACAGCTTCTGATAAATAACTTCGGCAGAGAGGCCTTCTCGGTGATGTTTGCCGTCGAGAGGGCCCACCGCATCCCGGCCAAGCCTCCGCCGCAGGGGGCACCCTCTCGAACCTTTATTGCCAAGTTCCTCAACTACAGAGACAGAGATGCTGTCCTCCGCCTGACGAGAGAGAAGGGAAACATCCCATACACAAATGTTCACATCGCAGCATTCCCGGATTTCTCCGGTGAGGTACAGCGACTGCGAGCTCAATTTCAAGATGCAAAACGCAGGCTTCGGGGATTGCGTCTTAAATATTCTATGCTGTACCCGGCTCGCTTGCGAGTGGAAGACGACGGCAAGGCCCATTTCTTTGAAACCCCAGAATCCGTCATGGAATGGATGGACCGCAGACATGGTCATGCCTAACCATCTCGAGGCCTCACCGTCCTAAATTCGTGAAGATGTGAGTAAACACAATATCCCCCCCGCTTTCTTTCTTACTGCAACATCTTGGCCCTAATTCAAATCCCCCCCCTCCCTTGGAGTTCCCTGTCTCCCCTCCTCTTACTCTTCTAACGAAGCTTCCTTCCACTCTTCACCTCTCCCCGTCTCATGACTGTATCCAGTGGGGGAGACAGAACTAAGACATAGTCCATAGGATTTTTAAAATCTGGATGATTACCCCTTTACGGTCCCGGTGTGACTGAAATGCTGATCGGAAACAGAAATTCCCCTGCCTTTCAACTGCCGGGTGCCTCGTTACCCTCCCGGTGCTGGCCCAGATAGTGCAGGACACTCCGGCCGGAGGCCTCGCGCATCTCCCATGATGGGGAAAACACACGGAAGGAGCACCGCATTCAGAGATGTTTCGCCCCCACCCCGGGGACACACTGTTCATTTGTTCTTTTTTTGACTTTATGTTCACCATTTTTTACTTTTTCGTGCACTGGCACGCATGTCACCTATACATTTATGCTCTGCTGGTGGCCCTGACTAGTAACCCTACTAAGTCTCATAGGGCCCCAACAGATCTAAATCTAAGAATTGTGCCTCCAGTAATGGACTCATGCTGGAAGAATGTTACTGCTGTTACTGTTTTGGGATACATGCCTACATCTTGTTGGGGCGATGCTAGGCTGGGTGGGGGGAGGGTGGGTGGAAGTTACGGACGACTCCGTCCCTTTATTGTCAAGAGAAATGATGTTATACAAATGCGGGAAATACATGAGTATTTGAGAAGTATGCTACCTCTGTTTTTTGCTTTTATAGCTGTACATGATGACACTATTAAGATATTATTGTTTAGGTTGGAAGGGCCTAGAGTATCCGTTTGCATAGTGCCCCTCCATATCACCAGTAACTACATCTCTGGATGATATGGGGGTATCCAAATTCTTGACCTGGAATGTCAGGGGCATCAGAGACAAGGTTAAGCGGTCTGCAGTCTTAACCTCCTTGAAATCCCAAAAAGCCGATGTTATTGCCCTAGTCGAAACGCACGTAACGGGACAAATGCAAAAAGCTCTTAAAAAATCATGGGTGGGATGGGCTTTTCATTCCACCTACTCACAGTATTCGAGGGGTGTTTCCCTCCTCATAAGTCGAAACATGTTATTTGTGCCGCATATAGTACAGACGGATCCTCTAGGTCAGTATGTCTTCATACACGCCACACTGTGCGATCTTCCCATACTGATACTGGCCTGCTACATCCCCCCCCCATATAGCTCGACGGTCGTAAAAGAGGGATTGGCATTTATAGCCCATCACCCGACTGTCCCGGTCGTATGGATGGGGGATTTTAATATGGTCCCGGTTCCAGCTTTGGACAGGATGGGGGTGGGAGCGACTAGGGAGTTATCCGAAAACCCCACCAGGTTTAGCCGACTAATGTCAGAGTTCACCATGACAGACTCCTGGAGACACCTCAGACCCACCACCAAGCAATATTCTTGCTTCTCCACGACGCACAACACCATGTCGCGAATTGACCTGATATTCCTGTCCCCAATCCTCCTCCCCGATCTGCGGGATGCAGGGTTTGCACCCAGGCATATGTCGGACCATGCCCCATACTGGATAACCCTACAGCTATCCAGAGACCGACCTGAGCCACAATGGAAATTAAACCCTTTCTGGCTTAAAGCGATTGAAGACCAATCTACTATAACCAAAGAATTTCAATTCTTCATGCGCACCAACCTAACATCCTCCTCAATAGGGGTGACGTGGGAAGCCTTTAAACTCCACGCCCGAATGGTGTTGTCCACCCATATCAACCGCCACAAATCAAATTCTAAGCTGGGCTTACAAACAGCGTTGGATCACCTCCAACAACTTGAACACACCTTTATACAAGATCCTTCTCCCCGAAACTGCGAGGCCCTGAGAACACACACCAGGCTAGTCTCACAACTCCAGTTGACTAAGGCCAAACAACACCTATTCTTCACTAAACAACGGATCTTTGAACATGGCGAAAGGGCGGGTAAAATGTTGGCATACCTTGCTCATCTAGACACTTCTCCCCCGGTAGTTGTAACTGTATTTGGTCCCAATGGAGACCACATCAGCGCTCCCAAACAAGTCGCAGAAGAATTCCGTAAATTCTATGCTGACTTATACACCTCCCGAAGCTCCACTACCCCACAACAAACAGAAGATTACCTTAGAGATATTCCCCTCCCACAACTCTCGGAGAATGAAGTTAAACTATTAGAGGCCCCTATCACCTCAGAGGACATCTCGGAGGCCATCTCACTGATGGCTCGGGCTAAGGCCCCGGGCACAGACGGGCTACCCGTTGAATTCTACTCCACCTATGCGGAGGTATTGGTGGACAACTTAAATAAACTTTACCAACACATATTTGAATCTGAGTCCCTGCCAAACTCGATGCGAGAGGCTAGAATTGTTGTGATCCCGAAACAGGGGAAGGACCCCCACTTCCCGGAGTCCTATCGACCTATATCCCTCCTTCAAGTGGACGTGAAGATCCTGGCCAAAATTCTGGCTCTTCGCCTGAACAAAGTCATTTTATCCCTGATACATACTGACCAAACCGGTTTCATGCCAGGCAAAAACACTGCCATGAACATCAGACGCCTTTTTCAAAACATCCAGGCTAAACATGACAATGTGGGCACTAGGTCGATAGTGGCATTAGATGCCGCTAAGGCATTTGACTCCGTGGAGTGGGGATTCCTGTGGGCCTGCTTACGTCGCTTTGGATTTGGCCCCAACTATATTAAGTGGGTTCAACTGCTCTACCAGTCCCCCAGAGCCCGGGTACTTGTTAATGGATGGCACTCAGATAGCTTCCAGCTCGGTCGGGGAACCCGCCAGGGATGCCCTCTCTCCCCCCTGCTATATGCATTGGCCGTAGAGCCCTTAGCTGCGGTGCTGAGAAACAATAGCAACATCATTGGCCTGTCGGTTGGAAACTTTGTAGAAAAGATAGGATTATATGCAGACGACATGGTCCTCTACCTGGCAGACTCACAGGACTCCCTGGGGGAAGCCCTGGCGACTATTAAAGCCATGGGAGCTCACTCCGGCCTAAAGATAAATTGGGACAAATCGCTAATACTACCACTGGACCACTTCCCTCCCACATCCCACACTACCGCTTTCCCACTGCGCCGAGTCTCAGCTATAAAGTATCTAGGGGTGCTGGTTACGAGATCTCTCTCAGACTACTATTCCCTTAACCTTGAACCCCTGTTTGACCTCATCAAGGCAAAAACTCAAGTCTGGGCCAGACTCCCGATAGGGATAACGGGCCGCATAAATCTCATTAAAATGATTATATTACCAAAGATACTCTACATGCTATGGCACGCACCCCTTCCAGTACTCTCCAAATTCTTTAAAACCATTGATGCAATTCTTACCCCATTTGTTTGGGGTCCGTCTAGACACAAAATCTCATGGCAGGTCCTCAAGAATCCCACCAACATGGGCGGTTGCGCCCTTCCTGATCTCCGGACGTATTATCTAGCCGCTCAATCCTCACACATATTTCATATGTCCAACGTAGACTTGGACAGATACCAGGCGTTGGTGTCTCGGAAGCCGAATCACTCGGCATACACCCCCCTACAGGAGTCAGTTAGGCATTCGGCGCGTTCCCCGGGGACGGGGCCCACCACAGATATGGTCTCTCATAGCCAATATGTATGGAATTGGATTGCCAAACTCACGAGATGCCCCCCTTACCACTCACATACACCTCTGTGGTTCAACGGCACATTGCCGGAACTGCTCACTATCCCAGACCCTAAAATTTGGATAGACTGGGGAATCCTTTATCTGCAACAGGTCTTAACCCCAACAGGACCTAAAACCTTTCAGGACTTAAAATTAGAATTTTCCCTACCCAACAGCGCTCTCTTTAGATATTTTCAGTTGAGGCACGCTCTTACCACCCAATTCGGCACACGAGTCACGCCACTACACACTTCAGACGTTATTACTATCCTCCTTGGAGGAGACCCCACCAAACTCATATCCAACTTATACACTACTATTCGCACCCCTAGTGTTACTCACCTAGCTTACGGCGCTAAGATTAAATGGGAAGAAGACCTGGGAGAGCTGGAGGATGAGGAATGGGAGGATATATTGGCTGAGGTCGCCCTTACATCCCCAAAACTTCCGGACCGATTAACCCAACTGTACATATTACATAGAACATACTTAACCCCCTCACGACTAGCTAAGTTCCAACCCGATAAGAACCCCTATTGCCCCCGTTGTAATCTTGAAATCGGTACATTCTACCATATGCTCTGGATGTGCCCCCGGGTCCAACCCTACTGGATACAAATAACACGCTTTCTCCATGACGAAATGGGCTCCCCGGCAACCCTAGACCCAAAATTATGTCTACTTGGCCTATTGCCAGATGTAGATACAGACAGATCCACGGCCACATTCCTACGCGAGACGCTGTTCATCGCTAGAAAAACCATTGCCAAAGTTTGGATGCAACAAGATCCCCCAAAAGTGAAGGACTGGGTCAGAGAGATAAATATAACCCTTCCATACAAAAAACTTATATATGAGCACAGGGGATGCCCATCAAAATACAATAAGGTGTGGGATAGATGGTTGACTAGAGCTGATACCTGTTCTGATGACTAGAAATCTAGACTGAGAAATTGTACACTGCATAGTGCCGAGCGATATGTCATGTACCATTCGCAAAATGGAATTTCTCATATCTTTTTCGCTACATTGATTGTACTACACTCTCATTCTTTCTTTTTGTATGTATAAACCGCAGCTTTTGTTCTCAATAAAGTTGACTCTTGATTCAAAAAAAAAAGTGGTTGTCAACCCATGACAACCACTTTAACCTACAGGTAAGCCTATAGTAAGGCTAACCTGTAGGTTCCCTGCATATCTCCCAAACCTTTGCAGTGTACTGTGATGTGTCTACGTCATTGGGAACATGCGCAGTGAAGAAACGGCCTCCAAAATCATGTTGTGACTGGCAGCTCCTGCGCCGGAGTGACGTCACGTGACTCCGGCCACTCACAGAGCTGGAAATCGCGGCCCCGGAAGGAAGAGGGGGCAGAAGATGGACGCGGCCTGCACAGGGGACATTGCGGGCTTCCAATGCAGGTAAGTGGCACATAATGGGCTAATATGCAATGCATACTAGCCCATTATGCTTTTACATTGCAGGGTAACATAGAGGAAGTAAACCCCATTAGGGTTTACTTCCTCTTTAAAACAGTCTGACGGATTTCAAAATACTGAAATTCACTATATAAGCTCAGTTTACTGGTAAAAATAAGTGTCAAATGCAAGACTTCGGTGGGTGTAAAAAGATGTCCGCTTGCCTCCTTTTAGACTGTAGGCTTAGTGTGGCAGGGTGGCAGGCGGGTCGCCTAATCTGATGGAACAGGCTGCATTGTTTTCTTGAGACTTTTCTTCAGCTGGCGATCCTGCCAATTAAACACTTCCTGTTCTAGGGTGACAACACTCACGGTACTGTATCTGTGGAGGAGCAGAACCATCTGCATAGGTAGAGAGCAGAAGAATTGATCAGCTCCCAAGATTTCTGGTAGCCTCAACAGACCAAAGGGAACAAATAAGATAAGCTGTTAAAGCAGAGTTCCACTGTGTTTTAAGTTTATTAAAAGTCAGCAGCTACAAAAAGTGCAGCTGCTGACTTTTAATAAACAGACACTTAACCTGCCTCCCAGTCCAGCGATGCGGCCGGCATGAGCCTCCGATCTCTCCCCCTCCCTTCCGCGGCACCATCATTCCTACTGTGGCCCGACCATGACAGGAAGCAGCTTCACGGCTGGGCGTGCATTGCGCATGCGCGAGTGGCGCTGCACTTTTTGAATGGTCTCAAAATCTTCTAGGACGTGTCCTATGTCCCAGAAGACTTTGGGATGGAGGGGGAAGGAGACCTTCCACTTACAATCGCCTAAGGCGACCGGTGTGGAAGTACCCCTAAAAATCGGGTATCCGCACCCCCCCCAAAAGCTCAGTTTCAGTATCAGGAGCTGGGGAGGAGGTCTTAAAGCGGAAGTTCCACTTTTAAACCCAAATACTTACCTGAGTTTTATCTAGATCCGCCTCTGTGTCCGTCTTCAGGGGCCCTGGTCACCATTCCTCTCCTTACAGCCATTGGCTCCTGCTGCTGTCAATCAAATCTTGTGAGGAGGGAATGGAGAGCAGGGGCCGAGCCACGACGTGTGACTATGGACATGCACAACCCAGCTTGAGAGCAAGCCCGCAGATATGCCCCAATAGCAATGGCTTGCTAAGGAGGTTGCAAAAAAGAGGAGGAGCCAAGAGCGCCGACGGGGACCCCTGAAAGTAGGTGAGTGACTGCTTTTGTGCAAAGCCATTGCACAGAGCAGGTAAGTATAACATAACATGTTTATTATTTTAGGGAAATAAAGCCCTTACAACCACTTTAAGGGAGCAAATAAGTGAAGGGAATTGCTAGGGGTTACATGCACTTAATCTGAGTTTTAGGTAACCTACATTTTTAACAGGTCTCATGACTAGAACTGCAACCTCTGGTCACTTGACTTTGTATGTGCGCATTCCCAGCTAATCTGCTGTGAGAAAACACTGTTACAGTAGGTCTGTCCTGCTTTTGTAGTGACAAAATATCATAAACTGCCCAAAGCCCTGACTACTGTGATTGGCTCTGTATTCTTTTCTGAAGTGTGCTAGGACATATTGGCAGTATGTAAAGAAAAAAGCATGGAAAGGGCAGAACTGAATAGTAATTCTTCACTCAATAAACTGCTTGAACTGAGTTGGGATTGGTTGCAAGGGATTACTGCGCTGCATTACTAAATACAAGCCATATATATGGAAATATTTGTACTACACCAGCGTGAATCCTCTTCCATTTCTTTTCAAGGAATCAGCTTTATGTGGCATGTATGATCGGATTATCAGCAGGTTACATGTCTTGACTGGTCATTTTCTAGAAGACATGATAATTTTACCTGTGTTCTATGAGGATGGTTCTACCTTTTGTCGTACTGTTTATATAGGTAATGAAGCAGTATATCGCTTGCTGCTTCTCTGTGTCAAAAGGTAACACAATTATCATTCATCGCTACATCTGTCCTCATTGACCTGACTGCAAGCTGGGAGCAGATTATCCAAATGTGCTTTTAACAACCAGTTTTCAGGTCGGGTTTGACACTCTGTTGGATTGCCATCATTTACCGGTGGGGGATAAAGAAGATCAGGTGAAAGGTGTCTGTTCTGGTTGAAGGGAGTTGTTGGGGGGTAGCTCAGTTTATTTCTAAAAGTTTTGGTATCCAAGCTCTCTGTAGTGTTGCTGTTGCTCTGTAGGAAAAGACCAACTTCTTTTTATAAAGAATATTTTTTAGCAAAAGACACATCTACTGCTATTTGTTGCTGGTGGGCGGTATGCGCTATATAGAAGAAATATCACTGCTTCTCAAGCATTTGGCCTGCAGCAGAAACAGAAGCTTGTCTGTGCCGCCATACAGAAAAGCCCCTTTCAGAGAGTGGACTCCTTCACTGCCTGTGACACCATCTAGAATGGCCCCTTCCACAGCCTGCTAGGCCACCCAGAGTGGCCCCTTCCACAGCCTGCAACGGGTGGTCGTTGTTTATCGTCATCTACACAGAAAACGATTTTTTATAAGAAATATTTTTCTTCAACCAGAAAAGGATGTCTCGTTGTCGTTGTGATGTCTCTCGAACCTATGGTTTTGAAAATCTTTATTTGACTCGATGGGGGGTTG
>BLSH010445724.1:947483-961111 GCA_018402905.1 Glandirana rugosa
TCTCCATAACAACACATAAAAATAACATAGGTGGGGTGTTCTGTAGTTCACAGAAGAATAATAGTAAAGGGGATGGCATTGTTTGATATTTTAGTTCATTGCACAGGAAGTTACAAGACTAATGGCTGGATCTCTAGTTATTTTTCTGTATTTGCAGATAAACTAGTGCAGCCATCATATCCAAGGACTGGTAAGCTGCAATCTACTACAATTCTGTTCTTGAGTTTAGATATAATTTCAAGCTATGTTAAAGCGTTTGCTAAACCCCCCCCCCCCAAAAAAAAATGCTGCTTCTGTCTCTTTAATGTGCAATTAGCAGCATGGTGCTTTTGCTTTTTAAATGATCCATCTGTATCCCCTAAAATACCTGTTTGATAATGCCAGGTCATGACTTCCCCCCCCTGAGTGCTGACTCCCCTTGTATATAGCTTATCTTGAGAGCCCCGTGGTCTATGCAGGCTATGTCACTCCCAGCCCTCCTATCTCCTGTGTGCCTGTTTTTAACTCCCCCCTCCCTCTTACTCTCCTAGCTTCTTCTCTCTGCTGTCATAATTAACTCTAAAAGCTTCTATCCCTCTGTATTAGAAGAATAAGTTCCTTGTGTCAGTGTTATATCACAAATACTCATATAGATAACACAGCACAACTCTGTCTCTCCAGCTGATGTCAGCAGCAGTGCTCAGCCCCTCCCTCAGGAGCTCTGAGCTGAGAGAGAAAAGCTGAAAAACTACAACTGATCCTAGTAAGAAGGTGTGATATATATACTTCTCTGTATAGATGTTATAACACAGGGCAACTTCTTGTTACAATACGGAGCGGATGGGAACTTTTTATACAAGTGGCTTAACAAACACTTTAACAGTAGTCTGCATGGTAAAATTCAATATTTTACCATGCAGGCTAATGCATTCACTCAAATCACCTAGTGACAACTACATTCATGTCGCTGCATAGCAATGCAGTGTGTTGTGCTGCCCTGTAATGACATGTGGTGCCATCCAGTGCAGTGCAAAAAAATTCAGACATGCTGCATTTTCCGCACTAAACACCACACCTGCAATTTATCCAGTGCCAAAAAATGCAGCTCAACTCAAAAAGTGTGAATAAGCCCTAAAAGTATTTTTTGTTATCTAAAATGAATCCGGATGTGTGAAACCTACACAGGCGGACAGGAGCAGCGTCTGGAATTATGGCAGAAAGATCATCCTGTTGAAGAATCCCAGATATATGAAGGCTCTTTGGGTAAGCTGTTCAGCTACAGGAATGGCTGGATCATTATAACACCATCCTCATATAGGCCACACAGGCTCAGGAACCAGTGTGGCCAAGGAGCTGGTGCTCACTCAACTCACCAGGTTTCACATAGAACTAAAACTTTAGGGCGGACTGAGCCTTTAAAGCACTAAGATTATTGCATTGGATATAACACTTTGATTCCGCTAGTTTCTAGCTGGTTTTAACTGTAAGGCGTTGTAGGATGTCAGAGCGGTAGTAAACTCTGCCTTGTGATTTTTACCTACAGGTAAGCTTATAAGAACACTTACCTGTAGGTAAAATGAATATCGCCTAAACTGTTTAGGAGATATTCACTTGTTTTGCAGCCAGTGACCTTACCAGCGCATGCACACACAGTGCGCTCTAAATGTTCTGTCAATACAGAACTATGTGCTGCGGCCATTACTCCCATGCCCATGTGCGGGAGTGACATCACCGTGGCTTGGCCATTCAAACGGCTGGAGCCCATGAACCCAGAAGGAAGATCCGGTGAAGGTGGAAGCCCGGTCAGCGGTGACAACATGCCGCTGGAGGGTCTAATTTTTTAGGTCGGTCATAATGTGCTAGTATGTGATGCATACTAGCGCATTGTACCATTAACTTACAGGGGGACTTTTTTTTTTTTTTTACTTTACTACCACATTAAGGAGAGAGAAAAAAAATTCAGGTGGAAAGAAAACAATAACATTCCCATTTATAAGAATAAAATGCTGTGGTGGTCAAGTAACTGTTTCATGCAAGAAAAATAGAAAATGATTACCTATACACAATGTATAAGAACCAAACATTTAGAAAAAAACTAGGGAAAATGAACTCATATTCAATAACCAATGTAGTTTAGGGATTTGACCTTAACGTATGTTTACAGTATGAAACTATTTAGGGAAAGATCAACACCATTTTCTTTTTTTTTTTTTTTTTTTTTTTGCAATCTGTGTTACAAACTGCATACTATAATTACTGCTTTGTAGGTTAATAACTGCAATAGTTAATAAAATTGGACAAAGGAAAGGAGGGGAAGGTGGCAACAGTAGGAAAGTCTCAGAAAAATTGTAGCATCCAGATGGATTTTTAGGTGCATTAGCCACCTGGCACTTGGCACTTGTCCAACCCTGCACAGGGAACAATAGCTGTGTGTGCATTTAGGAATTAGCTTTCCAAGCAGGACTTGTATGAAAGAGACCCCTAAAAAAGTAGCAGTGCATACTGCATTTTTACTTAAGGCTTATGTGCCATATATTCCATACAAGCTCATACAAGTATACGCAGCTGGCCAAGAAAAAAAGAACTCCATCAGACCGCAACAATGAGGTTTAGAGAGCAGTATTCAACCACGTAAATTACCATCTACTGTAGCCATGAATGTGTAAGATGACTTCTGTTTGGTTGTTGTGGGTCATTGCACTATTCATATTTCAATTCACATTATGAAATCTAGCCCATATATGACCAGGAATTACTACTTAAAAACCTGTCGCAAAGCTGTGTAGTCTGGTGACAAAATGTATTAGTAAAGGTTACTCTTGATGCATCGGAAAAGGGTAAGCAAATCCAAATAGATGGGCAGTTATATTGCAGATCTGGACTTTTCTTATAAATGTCAAGCAGATCCCCATTTGCTTGCCTCCTAGTTGTAGAGATCACCCATTTACATTAAAGTAATGCTAAAGGCTTGTGTTGTATTTATTTTTTATTAACAAACATACTTACCAGCTCTGTACAATGGTTTTGCACAGAGCAGGCCCAATCCTCTTCTTTTTGTTTTCCCCCCTGCCAGTGGTCCTGGCGCCACCGTCTTGCCGAGTGCCCCCGATAGCAATACACTTGCTCTCCTCGTCGGCTCACTGACCGTGATTGACAGCAGCAAGAGCCAATGGCTCCTACTGCTGTGTGAGCCAAAGAGGAGACCAAGACCCAGGAGAGCTGCTGCTCTCATGCACATTGCTGGATTGAAATGAGGCTCAGGTAAGTATAAGGAGCCTTTTTCAAACAGGGTGCCATGAGGTTTCTTCAGGGGTGCCTTTGCAAAATACCTAAAAATTGCCCAACAATTGTATACAAGCAGGCATGTGGATGAAGCCTGCCTTTTAATTACACAAAGCCACAGGTTTTCATTGTGCAGCATTACAACCTTCCATCTGCCGGCATCCTAACAACCAATGCCATCATCAGTTGATACGGAAGATGTCAGTCGCCTGCATAGCATCCTAGTTTGACCTTCCCCTGCCCCTCTCTATCAGTGCTGGACTGAGTGATGGAGAAGCCTGAGGGAGAAGAGAAACATTGGAATACTAGTCATTACCAGTGGCCAAAGGTATATTTGCTAGAATAGTTTTACATTTTAGAATGGGGTGCCTCAAGACTGTCCATAATTTTTAAAGGGTACCTTGACTGAAAAAAAGTTTGAGAAACACTGGCTTAAAATGCAGTAAGGTAAAAAAAAAAAAAACTCCTGCCTTTAAAATCACTTAAGTGTTTGTAATCCTAAACAATACAGTATTAAACAATTGCATATGTTGTGCAACTTGCATTTGCATATCCTAATTGGTTGTTTTCTAACCTTTGGCTATTAATTTGCCAAATCTTACTTTGAATATTGTACCAGTCCGGCATTTCCCTATCTTGCTTCCTGTATTGGGATGTGCACTCATGGAGATGGATTACAGCTGTGCTGGTGGACATGTGTCTGTAGGCTTCTCGTTGTCAACAGGCAGTCATGCTACCAATTATTGTTGCACACACCCTCTGCACCACTCTCTCTCAAGTTTCTTGACCGCATCTTTATGTGACTGTTTCACACTGCTGATAGCAGAGAGCGTCAGGTGTCCTCAAGAATATGGTGGGGTAAGACGGCGCTCAAAACAAACCCAGTGCTTCGGATGTGGCTGTGTATGGCTTCAGCCAGCGCTGCTCTAGCCACACCCCCTGACATGTTTTGCGCTGCTTACCGGGGCTTAATGACCTGTGTGACCAAGCCCCGGTAGGCGGGGTGAAACATATCGGGAGGTGTAGCGGGAGCAGCGCTGGCTAAGGCCATACACAGCCACATCTGAAGCACTGGGTCCATTTTGAGTGGCATCTTACCCCATAAATGTTTATGCTTCTGAATTAGTGCCTGATGCCTGCTCCCACTTTCTGAATACCGATAGGGGCACCCGTTCTCCTCCTAGCTTTGAGCGGTGCTCCAAGTTCACACATAATCAAAGGGGTCATCAAGCAGCCACCACTACCAACCCATAGCAGTGGGAAAGACAGCTAGGGATGCTGAGACCTGAAGACCCTTCTATAGCCACAACTTCACTGAGTGTTCCTTCAACTTCAAACACACGTACTGCCCTGTCACATAGGAGAAAACCTGGTGGCAGTCATGAGATAGGGGAAATAGACGTTAAAATTGTATTTCACCTTTTATATGTTGAATTCATACTTTAGAGGTTCAGTATATGGTGGTAAAGACTTGTCAGGAAAGCGAAAGCTCAGCTTTACTTTTCAAAAGTTGCAGTTTGTATATAACTTCAGCAGCCTAGATCTAACGGATCTTCTGGATGTTTTGATTTGCGTTTTTCACTGAAAACAATCCCGGCTTATGCATTATTTTGTCATATAAACAGTTTCAATTGCTCAGGCTTCTATAAAGGCCAAAATGGCATCCTCTATTGCGTATGGGTGACAGATATGGTTTAATTCACATCCTGCCTGGAAGAAAAGTTTCCTTGGTGCATTCCCTTTAAATTTCCTGAAAGGAAAAAAAATAGTGAACAGATGGCACCTTGTCACCAAAGAAAAGCCATTCAATCATTAACTTTTCTATACAGAATCCAAGAGGCTTTCATTATACACGGTGCTGGGGATAGCTCCACATCAGCATTTCTCACACTGCGCCCACAGTGAAAGTGACCTTAACCAAACAAAGGAAAATCACTCCCATTCAGAGTCCCAGTAATGCAGAATACCACAACCTTTATCTTGAAATATAGGGACAGGTTTAGCAAACTTATTTTTTAAATGTTTACCATGTAAGAAGAAAATTGATTTGGCCAGTTGGTTGCAATCAAATTATCTTTGGCTGAAAGGTGGGTTTCTTGTTAGCTGTGGAATAGATCCAGAACTGTCCATTTTGTCAAAATAACAAAAGGTTAAAACGTTTAATGGCTAACTGCAGTGGAAATTACAGTAAGCTTTTAAAGCACAAAGCTCCTTCTCCTGGCTGGTAATAAATGATCTGCACAAGAAAAGTCAATTTTAAAACACCTTGTTCGTATTTGTGAATGTACTTTGATGTTTCATGGCAGAGCCGCTGCATTTTGCATTAAGTTCTCTCCTGTGATTGGTATTTACTTGGGCTTTAAGCAGTAAGATGCTGAGAAGGACAATCATGATGTGTAAAGTGCAGTAATCCATAGGCACTATTATAAACCATACCGTGAAGGATAACCTCAAACAAAAATAACTAGTACCTAATTCCAAAACTGTTTTGATTTCTGTAGAGGCGTTGCAGCCATAGATCTATGAACCTCAGTGCATATTTTGGTACTGGGCTAACCTCTACTGCCCATTCTCCTGGCAATGATTAGTGCTCCCCTTTTTTCTTTTACTGCCAAGACCCTCCTTTCACTGCTTGCTTCATTGCCATAGCCATACCTTTCCTGGCATAGCAATGATGCAAAACCATCCTTTTCTTTCTGCCTCTCTATCTTACTGTTTCTGCTACACACACCCCTTGCTGTGCCCCACAACACATATACTGCCCTTAGCAGGTATGGTACTACACCGTAGCCCTCTATTAAGGACCTTGCACAGCAATGATCTCCATACATTCCTTTTTAACCATAATCAAACAAGCATAAGGGCTGCATGAGGAAGAGTCACTCTACTCTGTGCTGATTCTTGGTAGCTCACCATTATTGCATTACTCCTATATATGGCACAGACTGCATTATTTTGCTACTTTGAGTTTTTTTTTATTTAGCTGGCCTGGGCCCCTTGGTGACAATTGTCACCAGGACAGGAAATGTGGAATAACCTTGAGGCAAAAAAAACAGTAAAACATATACTGTACATGAGATCACTTTTCCCAAAAAAATAATGCATATTTTTGCAGGTAAAAAAATATGTATTTATTTATTTATTTATTTTTTATCCAGCCGACCAAATAGTGCAGGTTCACCGCTCAGAGGGCAGCACAGCTCGTGTGGATCTGGTGTGCTGACTCACAAGGGCAGATGCAGGCTGATGAAGCAATGAAGTAGTAACAGCAACAAGGTTGGAAGTAGCCACACTCAAACGATTCAATTTCCAAAAACAATTTTATTGCACTCATAGCTATGAGTAAGCACCTACTGTAGGGTGTGAAACGCGTCAGATGGACCTTCTGTTCATTGTCTATATCACCCTTTGATGCAATAAAATCGTTTTTGGAAATTGGATTGTGCGGCTACTTCCAACCTTGTTGCTGTTACTTAGTTATTTTTTTGTTCACGACCTGTACAGTATTGCACAGTCAACAGATCATGGGTGTAATGCCACAGTTCTGCACACTGTCTGTGTAGCTGTCTGCCCATACCTCCGATAAGGCAGGCCGCTAAATGAACTACTAGAACGCTCAACAGTGCCCTGATAGTTGAGAATTACAAGCCGACTGTCGATAAGCTTTTAGGACTTGTAGTATTCCCATTCATAGAATACTGTGAATGAATGACACAGCAGTGCCCTGCCTGGCCAAGTTTTCTTTAGATTTAGACCTTTTCTCCCCGCTCGCTGTCAAAATGGGGACTCAGTGGAGGGGGGTCTGGTAAATTTGTAACATGTTACACCCTGAATATGGGTGTAACATGTTACAAAAGGTGAACTTACCCTTTAAGAAAAAAGAACAATTGATTGGGGATTGATGTCTCTTATCTCGGCGATGGGCAGTGTTGTTGAGCTAAATATTGGTTAGGATACAAAATGGCAGCTTTCGCAGCTTTGTACATTTGATCATGGCTCACAAAGTCCTACACTTGTAATTTGTAATATATGTCTATGGGAGTGGAGTAAATAAATCAGCCAATCTTAACCAGGGTTCAGTGGAACCCTATGGTTGCTCCAAAGGTTGCAAGGAATTCCTTGAGTTATAGTGGCCTGACCTCCCATTTTATGGGGCTGGCATAGTTCTGGGTCCAATGCCAGTTGACAAAGCCATCTGCACCAGTAATCGGTTTAGCTGTGTGTAAAGAGGGCAATCTGACTACCACCGTAAGGGAGGCATTCTATTCACTGGCCACAAATGTAAGTGGCCATTTTCCCAATGACCCCCCAATGTATTGGTTTTTGCAAGGGTTTTCACAAAATCTAAAAATTATTTCAAGGGTTCCTCTGGGGTAAAAAGGATGAGAGAGGCTGATATAAATACAAATATATTGAAGTGATCCAGAGAAACGGTGCTGATTTCAAATACCTGGCTTTGGCAAATTCCTAAAAAATATACCTATTGCTTGAACGTGATTGGCTTATAGAAGTCTCCTGTTGATTAGAAGCTTACCTGCTGGTCTGTTGAGTCCAGGCCATTATCTCTGCTTGAGAAAAGAAATGCTGACCGGTTCTCAAGAAAATCAGATCTTTATGGCTGTTATTGTCACTTGCACTATGTCCCCTGGGGAACAGAAGGAGTGGAAGATGTGTATGGTGAGACTTTTATCTTTAGGCAAGCACACGTTCTCTGGGAAAGCTTAAGAAAAATACTTAGCAAATCATCCTCGCTATCCACAGAAACTTTTCATAGTGGCCATGACTCTGACTAGCATTGTAAAGGCAGCTTTCATTGTTCACTTAACCTTCAACAAATCTCTGTCTCTCTCCCTCTTTGAATACAAGCAATTTTGTGCCACCATGGTAAGGGTGAGTTTGGGGTTGTCGGATGATTTACTTTCCAGACCCTCCATACCCTGGAAAACTTGCATTACATTGTTTTGTGCCTTCTATGGATGCAAGGTCCCATGTGTTGGTCTCATGCCAGAGACTCAATGCAGACATAAATCAGAAGAGCACAGATTCCTATTAAGACCCAGCACACTCATTCCCTGGGGAGCTTGTTCTGTCCATTGCAGCAGATCACTCAGTGTAAGTGCCAATGTGCTGAGCCTTGTAATCTGGGCATTGTTGAAAATCTGGAGTAAATGACCTTTACCAGTAGTCTGGACATTTTTGGAAATACTGAGTAGGTGACCTTAAACAACAGTTAAAAAATTGCAACAAAAATAAAAAAACAAAAAACAGACATTTGCCTCACTGAGGATGGACATGAAACCGTTGTGTACAGAGAACATGTTGCTAATGTAAAAGCAATTTTGTATTCCAGATTGTTTGTTTTGTTATGTTTGCATTAAAATATATTTAAAGTAATTGGTTACAGATGTATTTGTTTGCCGAAATGTATTTTAATTGAAATAACCCATTCTTAGAGCGCTTCTGACAGCGTCTGTTGTCCGATAATTGCAGCCTTTCTTATATTTATTTTTTACTATGGAAGAATCTTGAAATTTTCAGGTTTCATGGAACCCCAGCTAAAATTATTTTATTTACAGCTCACAATACAAAAACTAGATCTGTAGGTTGAAGATATTGTGGAAAAAAAAAAAAAAAAAAAAAAAGAGAGTGGTGTATTTAAAACTTAAAGCAGGTTGTTTTTTTTAAAAAAAAATCCCATGATCTATACAATAGAGTTACTTTACATAATGAATTTAAAGGATAAGTTCAACTTTCTAAAAATAATAAATGCACATTGTGGGTGCAATCTCAAGCTCCTGCAGACTGTCAATGTAGCTCTCTGCCCGCAACTCATACGGGCAGGCAGTTACTGAATGAAAGGAAGCTTCAATGAACTTCCTAGAGTGCTTATCAGCACCCTGGTGGTTCATTGTGAACTACAAGCCAGCAGCCGCAATGGCTGATGGTAGTTGTAATTTTCTCATTCATGGTACTTTGAGAATGAATGATGCGAATGGGTGAATGGAGCCCCATACTGCTGCTTTTTTTTCAATTGTGAAAGTGGTTGTGGGAAGAAGATCCCTGGCCCGCTGTCACAATTAGAAGGGGGATCGGGGAGAGGCTGCTAGAACGGGAGTTAAAGCGGTAGTAAACCCTAAAATCAATTTTTACATACAGGTAAGCCTATAATAAGGCTTACCTGTAGGTAAAAAGAATATCTCCTAAACCTGCATGGTTCAGGAGATATTCGCCCTGCATGCAGCCGCTGACATTAGCGGCGCATGCGCTCTGACGATCCGGCCGAGGCGGCCGGCATCTCAGAGCTGGCTGCCGGTGCGAAGAGCTCCCGCGCGCATGCGCGGGAGTGACGTCACGCGGCTCCGGCCACTCACAGCGCTGGAGCCGCGTACCCGGAAGACAGAAGAGGACAAAGATGTCAGCGTCCTTAGCGCTGACCGACTCGGGCATCGGGGACCTCGTTCTAAGGTAAGTATTTCATAATATGTTAGTATGCGATGCATACTAACATATTATGCGATTTTCTTGCAGGATTTTTTTTTATTTTTATTTCTGTCAGCGGGTTTACTACCGCTTTAAATGTACAAACTAAGGTGTGTCAGCGTGGATCAAATGGTTAGCATATGGATTGAAAGCTGGTTACAGGGGCGAGTCCAGAGGGTGGGGATAAATTGGGAATACTCTGAATGGTCTGAGGTGGAAAGTGGGGTTCCCCAGGGATCTGTCCTGGGACCAATCCTGTTCAATTTATAAATAAACAATCTGGAGGATGGGGTTAACAGCTCAATTTCAATATTTACGGATGATACCAAGCTAAGCAGGGCAATAATTTCTCCAAAGGATGTGGAAACCATGCAAGAAGATCTTAACAAATGAATGGGGTGGGCAGATAAGTGGCAAATGAGGTTTAATGTAAAATAATGCATTTGGGTACCAAGAACATGAACTCAAACTACACACTAGGGGGAGAGCCTCTGGGGGAATCTAGGATGAAAAAGGACCTAGGGGTCCTAGTAGATGACATGCTCAGCAATGGCATGCAGTGCGAAGCAAGCTAACAAAATATTGGCATGCATCAAGCAGGGGATTAACTCCAGAGACAAATCAATAATTCTCCCACTCTACAAGTCTTTGGTGAGGCCGCACCTGGAGTATGCCGTCCAGTTCTGGGCACCAGTCCTCAGGAAGGATGTGCTGGAACTGGAAAGGGTTCAGAGAAGGGCAACAAAACTAACTAAGGAATTGGAGGACCTTAGTTATGAGGAAAGATTACAGGTATTGAACTTCTCACTCTAGAGAAGAGACACTTGAGAGGGGATATGCTTTCAATGTACAAATACTGTACCGGTGACCCCACAATAGGGACAAAACTATTCCGCACAAGGGAGTACACAAGGACACGCGGCCATTCATTAAAATTAGAAGACAGGCAGTTTAACCGTAAAATGCGTAGGGGGTTCTTTATGGTAAGAGCATTGAGGATGTGGAATTCTCTTCCACAAACTGGTTTCAGCTGGGAGCATAGATACTGTCAAAAAACTATTAGATGCACACCTAAGGGACCACAACATTGAGGGATATACAATGTAATACTGACCTAAAACACACACATAGGTTGGACTTGTGTCTTTTTTTTCGACCTTACTAACTATGTAACTATGTTACACCCTAAAAACGTGGGTAACATGTACCTTGTTCCCAAAGATGAACTTATCCTTTAAACTAACTCCCTTTACACTGATGGTTAGTGGCAAAGGGTCCCCTTACATTGGAGGCCAAGAAGAGAAGGGTCCCCTTACATTGGAGGCCAGTAAGAGAAGGGTCCCCTTACATTGGAGGTCAGTAAGAAAAGGGTCCCCTTACATTGGAGGTCAGGGTCCTCTTAACTTTGGTGGCCAGGAAAATAAGGCCATCCTTACATTGGTGATTAGTGGTATAAGACCTCTCTTACATTGCTGGTCAGTGGGAGAAGGAACCCCTTTTATTGGTTAAACTGATGGTTAGTGGAAAGAATGCCCCCTGCCCCTTACTGATGGCACATAGGTGTCAGTAGTTTCTAAAAGGTTAGCAAAGATGTTGCAGTTGTCTTACCCTGCTGAGTCTGGAGAGTGACTTTGGTGCTGAATCTAAGGCAGTGGTTCTCAACTCCGGTCCTCGGGACCCCCCAACAGGTCAGGTTTGCAGGAAAACTGAAATACATCACAGGTGATATCATTTGCTGCTCAGTGATTGCAGTGTTCTAGTCTGCATCTCCCCAAGGTAATACTTAAAATCTGGCCTGTTGGTGGGTCCTGAGGACCGGAGTTGAGAACCACTGATCTAAGGCAACATCAAACATGAGACAAATCCTCCACTGCTCAAGGACCCCAAGCAACCTCTGGAAGAACTTTCTAAAACATGCAGGCTGCACTATTGCAGTCCTCATTGTTTCAGTAAAACTTTACTTCATTGGTGTCCGCTGCCCATCATATACAGTCTGCTTGGTGTGTTTCCTGGAATAGGACTTCATTGTAGAGGTAGAAGCAACAGCTTGATAGCTTCTTCTTTTTTTTCCAATATAGACCTCCGTTTAGCTGCTCTAAATAAGCATCCGTTTATTTTTAAAAAAGTAATATTTAATTTGTTTAAACAACAATTGTAATTACATGTTTTATATATATCACTTTAATATTTCCTCTTTTCAGAAACATTTGATCCAAAGGCTCAGCAGCCAGTGTCAGTCTTGAATATTCTGGTGTATTCCCTGCTTCCCATTGCTGGCCTGTCTATGGCCATTCTCCTGGCGTTCTGGATGTATCGCCACCGGAAACCTCCCTATGGTCATGTTGACATTAATGAGGTAAGTGAGTCTCGCAGGAAGGTCAGACACCCTGGTTGTGACAATATGAACCTGTTGCTGGCAGTGGGATCTACATCTGTTTCATGTAGAGTCTTTGAAGGAATGGAGAGCAGAGGTTGATATAATAATCTATGTTTCTAATTGAAGATCAGTCAGAAGAGAACATTATTTGTATCCAAGCTACTGTCTAAGTGGAATATTTCAATATCTAGCAACACATCTGCTGTGAGCTCAGATTTCCAGCAATCCACAATGGCTGATCAGCGTATTACAGTTTAGTGTAGTCATTTTCATGAAAACTGAACCCTGATTGGAAAGTATTAGAGCATATTGTTGCAGTGTTTGCAGTTTGTAAATTCCATAGTTTATTTATTGTCCTATGGGGATGGCATGTACCCAGCAAGGAACAGATTTTGCGCAGTCCCTGAACATATGTATTTTCTCTTCATCATGCAGTAAGTGGGAATTAATATGCAATAATAAGAGGTCTGGCTGCTTATCTATTAATAATGGTGGTAATAAAAACTGTTGGGGTTATGTAGGTATCCAGGGTGCAAACTCCTCAAGACATTCAAGCGGTATTAAACCCAAAACCAAAAATGTAATATATTGCAGCTTACCAATCCTTAGATGTGGTCTTTTTTTTTTTTTTTAGGCTTTTCTCTTCGGTTTTCACCTGATGATCTGGCCAGTAACACACCTCCTGTATTAGAGTGCCCCCCACACTGGATGAAGTAGCACAGGGACACAGCAGACAGCAGCATTGCCAGTCTGGGGGAAGGGGAGTGTTAGTTGTACCACAAGACTTGGATACACTAACAAATTGAGGCCAAACTCCATCTCACACTTTAGACCTCATCAGTGTTGCCACCCGACCCCCCCCCCAGTCAAATTCACTGGCAGGACGCCAAAATTTACAAATGGCACCACTTTTTTACTGGCAAAAATCATGTAGTTTACTAACACACATTTTTTTTGAGACGCTGCAAAAAAAGTACCTAAAATCACTGTTTCTCCTACGTTCACTGACAGACGCAGCTCTTCTTGACTTTGTGGGGTTTTATGTTCGTCTTAGCCTTCTCGTCCACATCGCCATGCGGTCTTCGGCCACCATTTTGCGGTGGACCGCCACCATTTTGCCGCGGATCGCCGCCATTTTGCCGTAGCCGCGGACATTTTTAGTCTATGGGGCTTTCCCTCTAGCGCTCGGGCGGCCAGAATGTCCGTTGAACGTCATGGCTAAGACCGGCGGGCTCGCGATCTCCCTTTCGGGGTATCTGATTTTTACAGGCGCCGATGCCGTTTTACCGCCGCTAGGCGCCGTTTTACCACCGCCAGGTGGCGTTTTACCACCGGCTTCTGGCGTACCGCTACACCTGCTCTTCCGATTCTGCTTGTATTTTGGGGTGTTTCAGTTCTTCTCGACGCAGACAGTCACTTGCATCCTCTTTGTCACTAAAATCCATGAAAAAAACGTCGCAGAGTTTTTTTTACACACAATCATTTGATGTACTAAAAACGGTCATTTTTT
>BLSH010445724.1:966305-977748 GCA_018402905.1 Glandirana rugosa
TTCTCCGAGTTCACTGACAGACGCAGCACCCACCCCTCTGGGCTCTGTTTTGGTACGGCTTGTGTACAAACTGGAGAGTCCTCTGTGAGGGGGGGTTTTAATGTAGGAAAGGAGGACGGCCCCCAGGGGAGGGGCCAGCTGAATTCTTTCCCTGCCTAGTTAACTCCTGGTAAGACGAACATAAAACCCCACAAAGTCAAGAAGAGCTGCGTCTGTCAGTGAACTCGGAGAAAAGGATTTTACGGTAAGTTATAATAAAATCCCTTTTTTCTGCACAGCCAGTAAACTTCCCAGCATGTTATCCTATGGGGTTGATTTACTAAAGCTGGAGAGTGCAAAAAATGGTGCAGCTGTGCATGCTAGACAGTCAGCTTCTAACCTCAGCTTGTTCAATCAAGCTTTGACAATAAGGCCTTATATACACGGGCGTCTGAGAAAAAATTAGAAAAACGTCAGGTCAGAAGTTTTGGAAAAATCTGCGTTTTTTTTCGGCGATTTGCATCGGCGTTAGTGAGCGTCGGCGTCAATAGGCGTTTTTAAAAAAAAAATTGGTCCTCTGCTATTTTTCAACCTAAAAACGTTGGCGTCAAAAAACGCCGGTTAACGCTGGTACGGCGTTAGTGAGCCTTTTGCCGATTAGCGTCAAAAAACGCCAAACCGCTACAGCCTCAGAACGCACTGGTCCCACGTTCTAGAAACAGCTCACTAATGCCGACACCCTCTACTGCTCAAAAACGACGGCGGTTTTAGAGGACCATTGAATAACATTGGGAGCTGCAAAAACCGCCCAAAAATGCTGGCGTCAAAAAACGGCCGTGTGTGTGACTCCTTAAACCTTGAAACTGTGCAGAGCTGCACCAAATTTTGCACTTTAAAGCTTTAATATATAATCCCCTATGTGTCCATACATACACAGGCTTTTATCATCGTGTTGTGGCAGGGGCATTTTCAGGCTGGGAAAAAAACCCCGAGCTACTGCCTTTGAAGAGGAGTTTTTCAGCTGTAAAGCTTTTGTGGAAGTATAGTTTAAAAAAAAAAAAAAAAGTTAGAAATCGAGAATGCAGAAAAATGCTAATGCAAAAACCCTGCAAAACTCAAGTTTTTACTGCTGAATTCTACAACTGACACTACTGGCATTTTTATAAAGTCCAGTGTGCATATGAGGCCTTATCCATTACAGTAAACCGGCTTTTCTTTCGGGGGCAAAAATTAAGGAAATCACAGAGAGAAAGTATAGTAAGGTACTTCGTTCATTCAGGAACAATTAGCCTGGGATCCTAATGGAAAAACAGATACAAGTAGAAAAAAAAAGCCGTGACGGCACAGTTGACTGTCACAAAGTACCATAAATGGACCACCGGAACATAAGAGTACTAAAAAATTGCCAAAGGGGACCTTACTGGGCTGGATCACCAGATGAAAATAAATTAAAGGGAGCCAAAGGACCTTTTCACACAAGTTTTCCGATCAGGTGCACCTGTCAGTTTTTCAGGTGGACCTGATCGTTCACTCTATTCAGCCCTATGGAGCGGCAGATGTCAGCGGTGACATGTCCACTGACGTCCGCCGACATCCAATCTGATCCTGTCCGTGAAATTTAGACAGATGGAAACACTATTTTTTCTTCTGTCTGAAGAATTGGATGAAAATGGACAGACGGCCTGTTTTCTTCCGATCTTTCATAGAGGACAGCAGGGCTTTGGCAGGTCCATCTCAGCACAGTGAGCGGAGATGGATCTGTCATCCGCCTGCTCAGCGGGGATCAGCGGATCGATCCCTGCCGAGGAAAGCGGAGTCTGTACACAGACAAGCCCGTGTGAAAGGACCCTAAAAAAGAAAATCAATAGAGAACACAAGACAGTGATTGTACCACACATGTGGAGTATAGCCATGAGTAAGAGCAATAATTCTAGCACCAGAGCTCACATTTAACTCTAAACTGGTAACCTGTAAAGGCTTTTAAAGCATCACCTACAAAGATTTTTAGGTACCGTAATATTTTGCCATTTCATAAGCATGCAAATTTTTAAATCTTAAAGCGGTAGTAAACCCCCAAAGCTGTTTTTACCTACAGGTAAGCCTATAATAAGGCTTACCTGTAGGTAAAAAGAATATCTCCTAAACCTGCATGGTTTAGGAGATATTCGCCCTGCATGCAGCCGCTGACATTAGCGGCGCATGCGCTCTGACGATCCGGCCGAGGCGTCCGGCAACTCAGAGCGGCTCTGGCGCTGTGAGAGTCCGGAGCCGCGTACCCGGAAGAAAGAAGAGGACCAACATGTCAGCGTCCTTAGCGCTGACCGACTCGGGCATCGGGGGCCTTGTTCTAAGGTAAGTACTTCATAATATGTTAGTATGCGATGCATACTAACATATTATGCTATTGTCTTGCAGGATTTTTTTTTTTTGGCAGCGGGTTTACTACCGCTTTAACATGTTTGGTATCTATTTGCTTGGCACAACCTGATTTTTTTTATATTTTATAAAAAAAATGGGTATTATATTGTGTTTTTGCACTAAAATGCATTTAAAGCATAACTAAAGGCAAAACTTTTTTTTCTAGTTTTGGCTAGAGGGGGGATGGATTAGAACCCCTGGCAGCTTTTATTGCTGTCTGTGCCCCTGTTAGGGAGATTCACCCACTCTATTTGTCCTGTTTACTATTATCATTGAAAGTGAAAGTAAAAGAAAATCCCAAATTTTGGGGAAATCTTCCAATGGGGGCACTACTGGGGGGTCCCCAAGGAATTTCCTTAATTTGCAGGGATTTCTGCTCACGTCCTGTTTGGCTATGGGACAGGGCGTGAAAGTACGGTAAATATCCTCAATGAGACACAAATGGCAAAATTAAACCTTACAGGGGTTAAAATCCTCCTTTACTCTTTCCAAAATGGAAAAAAAAAAACGTTTTGCCTATAGTTCTACTTTAAATGTATGTATTTGTTTTTCTGAAAACTTGCATAGGATGAACGCCTCCACATATATCACACAACATAAAAAATTGCAACAGCCGCCATTTCCTCAAGGGCCTCTGCTTTCTGAAAATATATAATGAAATTTTATGGATTTTAATATATATGTGAAAAATTTCAAAAGTGGTTAATCTGCTCATGACAAGGTCATACAGGTTTGGGCTTATGTCAAAGGGCACGTGCCATGCACAATACGTTATCAGCTAACAAGATTACTTGTATTATTTGAGATTATGCACCATAAGGAGTGGGGAAATCAGAGAGCTGGTAGAGAACGTGTCCCCGGAGATGGAGAGATCCTGCATGTGAACAGAATTGTTATACATGTTGCCAGACTTTTAGCATCAAGGCCAAATATTTATACCTTGAAGTAGACCGAAGCGGTTATAAATTGAATCTACATGCACTGTATGTGCATCCCAACTCATACTTTTCATATCCAAGCACATATTAAAGTGGATGTAAACCCGAAAAAAAAAATGCAATTAATAATTCTACCTGGTAGAGTATAGCATGTCATATCACCTGTTCCCAGTCTTGCCACAAAGACCTAATCCAACTATGAGTAATGAGCTTATCTTTTTTCAGGAAGAGAAAGTCTGACTAACAGGGAAATACACAGTCGATCCACCCCTTGCTCTGTGAGTGACAAGCAATTTGCTTATCTCCTTCACACAGCAGAGAAAGTTTTACACTCCCCTCTCACTCCCTCCTCAATGTCTCAGTACAGAGGTGGGTGGGGAGGCTTGTGACATCACAACTCCACCCACCAAACTCCAGCAAACAGACACCCTCTGATTTCAGAGCTGCTAGTGCTTACAGGAAGGACATCCGCCAGCCCATAGAGGTCTATGGGTGGCTCGCTCAGATCCGTCAGAAAACTGACAGATGGATCCAAAGCGGTCCGTTCGTGTGAAAGGGGCCTTACTTGGAAGTCACCTGTGCCTGATATTAAAGTAGTTTAACCACTTGCCGACCGCCCGCCGCAGCGTGACGGCGGCAAGGTGGCTTGTTATCGCGAACCGCCGTCACAGGACGGCGGCCGCGATAACTAGCATTGTGAGCGTGCGCGCGCCGCCGGAGGCGCACTCACTGTGTTCGGAGGGAGCGGGTAGGGCGGACATGATTGCCGTTGGCTACCCGCGATGGCCCCCCCGCACTGAAAGAACGGAGGTCCGTGTAAGTAAACACGGACCTCCGTTCTATTGAAGGGGGAAGGGCGATGATCACAGCCTTCCTGTATATGGAAGCTGTGATCATCCCCTTCCCCCATCTAGGGCAGCCCACACACAGTAAGAACACACCCAGGGAACACAGTTAACCCTTAGAGCGCCCCCTGCAGGTTAACCCCTTCACTGCCAATGGCATTTACACAGTAATCAGTGCATTTTTATAGCACTGATCGCTGTATAGATGCCAATGGTCCTAAAAAAGTGTCAAAATGGTCCGACATGTCCGCTGCAATATCGCAGTACCGCTAAAAATCGCAGATCGCCACCACTTCTAGTAAAAAATAAAAAAAAAATAAAAACCCCAGGAATTAATTCTCATCATCCGTAAACGCGGCCACTTTTGTGCAAACCAATCAATAAACGCCGATTGCGATTTTTTTTTTTTTACCAAAAATAAGAGGAAGAATATAAATCGGCCAAAACCGATGGAAAAAAAATGTTTTTTTATATATTTTTTTGGATTTTATCAAAAAGTAATACATTTGGGTTTTTTTGCAAAATTGTCGCTCTTCTTTTGTTTATAGCGGCAATCAGAAACGACGCAGAGGTGACCAAATACCACCAAAAGAAAGCTCTATTTGTGGAAAAAAAAGAATGCAAATTTCGTTTGGGCACAACGTCGCACGACCGCGCAATTGTCAGTTAAAGCGAAGCAGTGCCGAATCACAAAAAGTGCTCTGGTCCTAAAGTGGGAAATCCTTCTGGGGCTGAAGTGGTTAAAGGGTTTTTCTTTCTTTCCCCTTCCCTGAAAAGTAAAGACATATTGTGCTATCGCATACTAGCACATTATGTGACACTTGCCTGCAAACAAAGCCCACGCCATCCCTGCTGGAGGCCGCATCCATCTTCACTTGTCTTCCTTCTGGGGCCGCGGACTCCGGCTCTGTGACTGGCTGGAACCGCGTGATGTCTCTCAAGCACATGCACACGGGAGCCGCTGGTCACGCACAGAGCTGGGAAAAAATGGCACCCGTGCCCGTTTCTTCAGAGACATGCGCCAGTGACCTCATCGGCGCAGTATACAGTAAATATCTCCTAAACGTGCTCATTTACAGTACCTATAGGTAAGCTTTATTCTAGGTTACCTATGGGTACAAATGTTAGATGGCGATTTACAAACTCTTTAATCTGCTCATAATAAGGTCATGCATACCATAAAGGCGAATGTTAATGGGTTTGGGGCTTGTGTCAAACAGCTGCTTTGCTAGCTGTATTCTGCTTCCAAATGAGATTTGTTTGAGGCACCTCTGAGATTATTCAGAGTTCTCAGACGTTATATTTGACCTGAAGGTTGATGGCGTTCATTTTCTTCAAGGTGCTTTTACATTCTCATTGACCTAAAGTGTTCCTAAACCCAGGACCCTGCATTCACTATATCTGGTCTCCCACAGTACACAGAACATGGAAATGCAATTATTTTAGTAAATATAAACTGCTAAATACCTTTTCTCATCAGCAGTATATAGCAGTCTTATGACTTCTATCAGTGTCCAGCCGAGCACTGGTTAACGCTTGTAGGAGGAGTTTTCATTCTCGTCTGACTGTCCTTTGAGGCTGCATGACCCCTCACCCTCTGTCTGGACAGTACTGATTGGTCCTGTGCTGATCACATGCACCCTTCCAAAAAAAAACCTCTAGCAATACACACCAACTGAACATGTGCAGAGTGCTCTGTTCTATCAGCAGATGGATTGGGGACCGTAAAATAAGGGGGGATCAGAAAAGACAGCATAAAACAGCGTTTTTACACAATACAAAGGATTAAGCCCACAGTAAAGCATGCTTTACTGTATATGCAGACTGATTTTACTGTTGTGGGTTTAGTAACACTGTAATGGGGAGATGAACCGCTTTTAAATGGCTCTTCAACACTAACCCTTATAACTGACTAATTAGTAGAGTTGGCATATGGGCTTTAGGCATTAAAGTGGTTGTAAAGGCTCAACATTTTTTTACCTTCATGCATTCTATATGTATGTCAGCCAGTCTGACAGAAGCTCACCATTTGGGCGTCGAGCAGGCTGGAAAACCAGCAGCTGACCAGTTCCCAATCAGAGTGACCGGAGTGTTCTGGCGGAGGGGGCCACCCCCTGTCAGAACACCACGCCTTAGTGGGGGAGATCGCTGTACTAATGTTGGATCATTAGTACAGCGGCTCCAACTGAAGCTGTCAGGTTTTTTTTGTTTTGTTTTTTCCATTCAACCTGCTTGGTTAAACGAAAAAAAAAAAAAACTATTAGTGTGTACCAGGCTTAAAATGTTAGTACACCTACGACAGTAAAACCAGTCTGTATATGCAGTAAAGCATGCTTGTTATACTCACTGTGGGGGTTAATCCTCTGCATTGTGTAAAAAGGCTGTTTGATCCTGTATGCACAGATCCTCCTCTTCTTCCACTGACTCCAGAACAGGTTCAGATAAGATAAAGTTACTGGAGTCAGACTGCACATGCTCAGTTTGGTGTGTATTGCTGGAGAATGTTCTTTTTTCTTTTTCTTTTTTTCTTGGGAGAGTGCATGTGATCAGCACAGGGCCAGACAGAGGGCGCATCTTGATAGGACAGCTCAGTACAATATGAAAACTCCTCCTTTACCAGAAACTGATGGAAGTCACAAGACTGCTATATACTGGACATGCGCAGTGAAGGAACGGCCTGTCTGTCGTTCCTCCACTACGATCGTACCGTGACTGGCGGCTCCCGCGCACGCGCGCTCCGGCCAGTCACAGCACCGGAGACGCTGCCCCGGAAGGAAGTGGGGCAGAAGATGGGCGCGGCCTGGAGCAGGGACATCGCTGGATGTCGCAGGCTTCGTTTGCAGGTAAGTGACACATAATGGGCTACTATGCGATGCATAGTAGCCCATTATGTTTCTACTTTACAGGGGAACATAGAGGAAGTAAACTCAATCTGGGTTTACTTCCTCTTTAAGATCAATGATGGCCCTTTCACATTGAGGCACTTGAAAACTGCCCATAAAATGCAGATCGATTTTGCGGCGCTTTTGAGGTGTTGGTTTTTTTTTAAATCCGGTTATTCAAAAAAGACCCATTTTGAAGTGCTTTTGAATCACTTTTCATTTCACTATTCATTTCAATGTAGAGGGGTGCTTTTGAGTCAGTTTTTTTAGTGCTCCGAAGATGCTGCTTGCAGGAGGTTTTTCATCTCCCTGCCAGCGCACTGCCCCAGTGTGAATGCATTCATTCATTTTAATAGAAATAGGTTTTCGTGAGCTTTTCAGACGCTTTATTTTAGTGCCAAAGCAAGCGCCTCAGTGTGAATGGGTTCTGAATGCTTTTACACCGGGGAGGTGAAAAACTCCTGAAAGCAGCATCTTTGGAGCGCTAAAAAAAGCACCTCAAAAGCACCCCTCTCAATTGAAATTAAACAGAAGCCCTTCAAAAGTGCCTCAAAATGGTTCTTGAAGCAGTTTTGGAGTCACGTGACCTTCAACAAAGCAACACTGCTAACCCCTCAAAAGCGATTGAAAAGTGCTGCAAAAGCGCCTCAAAAGTGCTTGCCGTTTTTATGGGCAGTTTTCAAGCGTCTCAGTGTGAAAGGGCTCTTAGTCTTGAAGATGAGATAACATCATAACTTCACCTAGGAAGAGTAGATCACTTAAAGCGGAGTTCCGCCCACATTTTTTTTTTTTTTTTTGGCATCCATCTAGTTAGTATTCATTACACAAATAAAGTAATTAATAGCTTTAAATCCGGGTAGTCTTCCTATTTATTTTGTACTTTGCTGATTTTTTTCTTTACTGGGAGTTCCCATCTTAGCTGTGGGCATGTGAAGCCCACTCGCACCCTCCTCGAGTCTCTTCCTGGATAAGGTGCATGCTGGGTAACCAGAATGCACCTCTTGATCTCGAGTGTATGCCTCATTGCCATATCAAGAGGCGGTGAGGAAGGAAGGTCCCACTCCGTCGTTATGGCAACATAGATAACATGTCTCTCCCCCACAAAATCGCGTCCTTTCCTGTCTGGAAATAATGCGATTTTACAGCTCAGGGATGCCCACTGACTCATGGGAAATGATGACTCACATCTCCCATAAGCCCAGGCGAGGCAGGAAGTGATGCGGAATGCCGCGGCTCAGGAAGTGGAAGATTACAGGGACCACATAGCAACAGGGCACTTAGGGTGAGTATAATTTTTTTTTCATCATGCATAGAGGATTTGAACTATATAAAGATGTATTTGTGGGTGGAACTCCGCTTTAAGTTACCTTTCTGTTCCAGATAAGTCAATGACTACCTGTGGACATTTCAGTATGGATGAACGTTTGCTTAAGCTGCAGAATTCTGGTAAATGCTATGTAACGATGGCAAACCATCATTGTTAAACTTCAGGTCCAAGCATGTATTGATAGTTTCCCAGAATTCATTGAATGCATGTTTAATGCATAAGCAGCTTATAGTGCTAAGATGCCACAGTACCTTTATTCAGAGTCGCTATTATTGCAGTATCTCCAGCCGCATAGTCGTGTTTTTTTGTGTTCTTTTCTTCTGCATGTATCAAGTCCAGGCATGACCCTTTTAGTTACTTACAAAGTAAACCATTATATTCTGCAATATCACCATTGAGGCTATTCAGTGTTATTTATACTGGGTGCCTGGAGTAAGTAAAATACAAATAATTTCTAGCTTTCTAGCTACTGTGATAAGGGAAAATTCCAGATTCTCTATCAGACTGAGGCATTGGGGCTTATTTTATAAGAGCTTTCTTCTGGTGGTATTTGATCACCTCTGCGTTTTTTATATTTGCGCTATAAAGAAAAAAAGAGCGACAATTTTGAAAAAATAACTATTTTTTTTTACTTTTTGCTATAATACATAACCAAAAATAAAAAACAAAATAACAAATGTATTCAGTTTAGGCCAACATATATTCTTCTACATATTTTTGGTAAAAAAAAAAAAATCGCAATAAGCATATTTTGATTGGGTTGTGCAAAAGTTATTGCGCCTACAAACTACGGAAATTGGTTTATGGCGTTTTTATTATTTATTTATTTTTTTACTGGTAATGGCGGCAATCTGCAATTTTTATCTGGACTGCAATATTGCGGCGGACATGTCTGACATTTTTGACACTTTTTTGGGACCAATGACATTTATACAGCAATCAGATCTAAAAATAGACACTGATTACTGTATAAATGCCATTGGCAGGTAAGGAGTTAACACTAAGGGGGCGATCAAGGGGTTAAATGTGTTCCCTGTATGTGTTCTAACTGTGCGGTGGTTGGGCTGACAGGGACATAACAGATCTTACTGATCCCTAACACAGGAATCAGTAGTTCTGTCATGCCCCCCCCCCCCCTCACAGAGTGGGGAACTGTCGTGTTTACATCAGCGGTTCCCCGTTCTAGCTCTCTGTGAAGGGATCGTGGGTCTCCGGCAGACATCGAGTCCGCCCGACCTGCGGGCGCGCTCACGAAGCAGGGGCTGCGAGAGCGAGCCTGGAGCGTGCAAAGGGGAGGGCGTCAATTGACGACCTCCCGGCAATTCAGAACCGCGCTGTGGCCGTCTATCAGCTATAGCAGAGATCTGAAGTGGTTAAAGTGGTGTTAAACTCAAAACGAAAAACGTGATATATTGCAGCTTAAAGTGGTTGTAAAGGCAGGGTTTTTTTTTTATCTTAATGCATTTTATGCCTTCTGGGTGCAGCAGCACCCCTAATACCTGAGCCCCCTCTAGATCCAGCGATGCTGCATGAGACACTCGGCTGGCCGGGAATCCCCTCTGCTGCCAATCAGTCAGTCAGCCAATAAGGAGAGAAAGGGAGCGGGCCGGGCCATGGCTCCATGTCTGAATGGACACACGGAGCTGCGGCTTGGCTCGGGTGCCCCCATAGCAAGAGACGGAGAGTAAATGTATGGCACATATTTCCAAATACAGGCGGTCCCCGGGTTACAAACAAGATAGGGTATGTAGGTTTGTTCAGTTGAATTTGATTGTAAGTTAGAACAGGTATATTTTTTAATTGTAGCTCCAGCCAAAAAAGTTTTTTTGTGTAGCATAGGGAAGGGGTAATGTTTGTTTTGCTGTGTGTGCTTCTGTTTAAAAGATTTTAGCTCACTTTCTGTCCCTATGAAAATCGGATTTTTGAAAATTTTGGGTTGTTGTGGAAACAAACCTTGGTGATAAAGCTTCAGTGGAGACCCCTTTTTCCCATAATGACTCTTACAGGAGTGAATTTCCCTTCCTAGGGGGAGATTTCCTCTCACTTCCTGTTGTCTCCCTCCGTTTGTAAGTAGAATGTTTGTAACTATGGGACCATCTGTAAATATTAGCCATGCAGTAAGGTTCATTTACAAAATACATTTGTGCAGAAAAAAATACACATTTTATGCAGTTTTGAGCGTAAATGCATTCTACCAACCAGAATATTAGTTTATTCCGGCCAGTGGAATACATTTACATGTATACACGCACATTTATGCACCTGCAGGCACTTTTTTCTGCTCAGTGAGGCCTTATCATTAAGGCTCTGTTCACACCTGAGCGATCCCAACCACGGGCGGAATCATCATGATTCTGCCCACGATTCAAAATCGCGGCAAATTGCAGGACGCTTGTGTGATGCCATTGGCACCCAATCGCGGCGTGATTTTGCCACGACTGTCACGTGATAAATCGAGCTGCAATCACGGCACATCGCACTGCGTGATGCTGTTGCTCAAGCTCCTGCTCCTTTTGCAGCAAAATCGTGCCATGATTGGGGTGCCATTAAGAAGTAATGTCATCGCACAAGCACCCCATGATTCGAAATCACGGGCAGAATCACAGCGATTCCAGTCACTCAGGTGTGAACGGGGCCTTAACCACTTGCCGACCGTGTAACGTAGTTACACGTCGGCAAGTGGCACCCATTGTTGTGGGAGGACGTTATATAACGTCCTCCCACAATCGCGCTCCCGCGCGCCCCGTGAACGGCTGCACATTGATGCAATGTGCCAGCCGTTCACCAATTCCGGGGCAAGTGTGGACTCACTGACCTTAGCGACACTAAGACGGGCACTAAAGCTTAGTACCCCACGAACACGCTACTGTAATGAAGAATTACCGTGGGGTTAGTACCGTGCTAAAACGACGTTTTCCTCGTCCTCGAACTCGTTGTCGTAGTGCGTCACGCTACACGGCACTAACGTCGAGCTAAATAGTGCACTGTCAGCACCGTTTTAGTGCGGCGCTAACCCACGGTTACCGTAGTGTGTTCGCAGGACGTTAAACGGCG
>BLSH010445724.1:980983-993032 GCA_018402905.1 Glandirana rugosa
GTAAAGAAGTGCCACTCGCATCTACTACGTAAAGAGGTGCCACTCGCATCTCCTACGTAAAGAGGTGCCACTCGCATCTCCTACGTAAAGAGGTGCCACTTGCACCTCTACGCTCACCGTGGAGAAATGCATCCTCTACGCTCACCGTGAAGAAATGCATCCCCTACGTTCACCGTGGAGAAATGCATCCTCTACGTTCACCATGGAGATATACATCCTCTACACTCACCGTGGTGAAATGCATCCTCTACGCCAGTGGTTCTCAACCCTGTCCTCAAGTACCCCCAACAGGCCATGTTTTGGGAATTTCTCTTGGATAAAATTGATGTCCAAAATACCAAGCCATTGACTCTGATTTAAAGCACCTGTGCAAGCGAAAGGAAAACCTGCAAACATGGCCTGTTGGGGTACTTGAGGACAGGGTTGAGAACCACTGCTCTACGCTCACCGTGGAGAAATGCATCTTCTACGCTCACCGTGGAGAAATGCATCCTCTACGCTCACCGTGGAGAAATGCATCCTCTACGCTCACCGTGGAGAAATGCATCCTCTACGCTCACCGTGAAGAAATGCATCCCCTACGTTCACCGTGGAGAAATGCATCCTCTACGTTCACCGTGGAGAAATGCATCCTCTACGTTCACCGTGGAGAAATGCATCCTCTACGTTCACCGTGGAGAAATGCATCCTCTACATTCACCGCGGAGAAATGCATCCTCTACGTTCACCGCGGAGAAATGCATCCTCTACGTCCACCGCGGAGAAATGCATCCTCTACGTCCACCGCGGAGAAATGCATCCTCTACGTCCACCGCGGAGAAATGCATCCTCTACGTCCACCGCGGAGAAATGCATCCTCTGCGTCCACCGCGGAGAAATGCATCCTCTGCGTCCACCGCGGAGAAATGCATCCTCTGCGTCCACCGCGGAGAAATGCATCCTCTACGTTCACCGCGGAGAAATGTATCCTCTACGTTCACCGCGGAGAAATGTATCCTCTACGTTCACCGCGGAGAAATGCATCCTCTACATTCACCGTGGAGAAATGCATCCTCTACGTTCACTGTGGAGAAATGCATCCTCTACGTTCACCGTGGAGAAATGCATCCTCTACGTTCACCGTGGAGAAATGCATCCTCTACGTTCACCGTGGAGAAATGCATCCTCTACGTTCACCGTGGAGAAATTCATCCTCTACGTTCACCGTGGAGAAATTCATCCTCTACGTTCACCGTGGAGAAATTCATCCTCTACGTTCACCGTGGAGAAATTCATCCTCTACGTTCACCACGGAGAAATTCATCCTCTACGTTCACCACGGAGAAATACATCCTCTACGTTCACAACGGAGAAATTCATCCTCAACATTCACCGTGGAGAAATATAAGTTCACCATAGAAGCATTGAAGTCTTCCAAGTAGTTCTCTCAGCAGCTCTGCTCCCTGAGCTCTAGCTCTGTGTACATCAGAGATTAGAATGGTGGAGTCCCTGCTGAGTGGGGGAGCAGGGTTAGCTTATCTGCTGAGAGAACCATATGTAGTAGGACTTCAGTGCTTCTGCTGTGAACTTTGAGGTTGAGTTGCACCTCCATGCTTGCAGATACAGAGATTAATGAGGGCTTGTTGGGAATATGTAAATACCTGCACATGGTTTAGTTATGTAAATCCCACTGCTGCAGCAAGAACTTGGTTCACGTCAAAATGTTTGTGTAAAGTGCTTTAATCTCTGTATAGCCTATCAACAAAGCCTGACTCAGGCAGTTGTCTGGTTAAAAAAAAAAGATGTCCAGAATTACATTGCAATATGTTATCCCTGAGTTTATTGTCCTTTTTTTAAAGCTCATATAATAACATTATTGATTTTCATTCATCTAGATATATGCTAATACTTTCTGTGAGCTAGTGCTAGCTTCTCCTTTATCAGCCAAGCCTTCATCTCTAGAAGCTGTGAATCAATACAAGATTCTTATTTTCTTGCGCCCAAACCATCTCCTGACATTAAATGTAATTTAAGAGCACGTTTTGTGGAATCGCTACATGGCTGTTTTTGAGTAAATGGATCACGATTACTATGCCTTTAATTCCAAAGTGCTAATTGACTATAAAATGTTACATGCTTTATATGGAGAGCTTTATGGCCTGACTGCGGCAGGGGCCTGTGTAAGCAGAAGCACTTCATCAAACAGGTCTCGCCATAACTGACATGATTTGCAGAGGGCCTAGCTGCTTCAGTAAGCTTGCCAAAACAATTAAATGAATACCCCACTTTCATGCTGTATGTGCACCATTCCATTCTATGGTTTCTTAGTTTCCATAGCAACAGTGTAGGCCAGTTAAAAATATTTCATTCAATAGAACTCCATCCTAATCAGTCACATTCCGGTGAAGTCTTCATTCTTTGGAACCTTAAAATACATTTTTTCTTAGTTGTATTTTTTCTGTGTGTGTGGTTGGACTAATGAAGGCTTTGTGACTTAAGAATCACAAAAGTATACTTTAAAGGTCATGGCAGGTAATGTATTTTTGTAACTTAAGCTAATTAACAACTTGTAGAAATGGAGGTTAGTTGAAGATTTTGCTGCTCGTAAAAGATCAATGGCATTTTTGTCTATCTCTGTAGGATCCAGGGCCACCTCCTCCATCTCCATTAGTTGGGCTCAAGCCCCTGCAGTTATTGGAAATCAAGGCAAGGGGCCGATTCGGCTGTGTTTGGAAGGCAAGGCTGATGAATGAATATGTAGCTGTGAAAATCTTTCCCATTCAGGTAAGATGGGTGTCATAATTCATATTTTTATCATCGATGTGTGTTGCTCTAAATATATTGCTATATTCTATACATATTAAGATTTTTAAGGTAAACCACTTAAAATCTGAATGGAATCAATCATACGTTACACTGAACAAATGGCAGCTGAACTTACAATATTCTGTCAAGGCTTCTTTGTATAGCTGCTGTGGAAGCAGATGAGATACTTCTGATTTTCCCTATTTTGACTGGAGGTGGTCATCATTTCAAATGACCAAACAGAAAGTTAATTAAAGTGGTTGTAAACGTTACATTTTTAAAAAATAGTAACAAACATGCCTATACTTACCAGCTCTGTGCTAAAGATCAGCCCAGATCCTCTTCTTCTGGCCCCCCCACCCACCAGCACAGGCCGGACTTCATCGGGTGCCCCCACAGAAAGCCACTTTCCATGAGAGCACCCGGGCGGGCTCGCTCCGGAGTCCTGCTGCTGTGTCCATGACACAGACAACAGAACTCGGCCCGCCCCCTACTCCCGTGTCACAGGATTTGATTGACAGCAGTGGGAACCAATGGCTTCTGCTGCTATCTGTCCAGTGAGGAGAGCGACAGTGTGCAGCAGCCCCCCCTAATACTTACCTGAGCCCCATCTCCATCCATGAGTACCTTGGCCATCTGGGACTCTCCCTCCTAATTGGCTGAAACACAACAGCGGCACCATTGTCAATCAGTCAGTCAATCAGGAGAGAAGGGGTGGGGCCAAACCACTGCTCTGTGAATGAATGGACACACAGCTGCGGCTTGGCTCGGGTGCCCCCATAGCAAGCTGCTTGCTGTGGGGGCACTCGACAGGAGGGAGGGGCCAAGAGAGCCGATGAGGAACCCGAGAAGAGGAGGATCTGGGCTGCTCTGTGCAAAACCAACTGCACAGAGCAGGTAAGTAGAACGTGTTTGTTTGTTTTTTGTTTTTTTAAGAAAAAATAAGACTTTAGTATCACTTTAAGGCTTTACACCCACTTTAAAGGAGATCGTAACGCTCAAGCAACTCACTACATTGCACCATGTTCTTGTCTTTAAACTGAGCACAATTGAAATAGCAGATTCTATATGAGCTGTCCTATCTGCAGAAGAATTTTTTATTTTGTCCGGCATATTTGTATATTTTTCCCGGAATGCCCATGGCGTAGCAATATTGTGGTGAGTCACACACTCATTCGCACTTAAAGGTTTTCTGACATTCTCGAATTTGCACTCGCTGGGGTCGCAAGCCAAGTTGCCTCGTTCTTTACGGAGTAGTAGAGGAAGCAACGCGTGTGTTCGTTATGCTGTTGGTGGAAAGTGAGTGACAGGAATCTGGAGCATCAGATTAACATCAAATTTTGCGTGAAAATTGGTAAAAGTGCAAATGAAACTTTAGCCCTGTTACAACAGGCTTATGGTGAACATTCTATGAAGAAATCAAGTGTTTTTGAATAGCATAGGTGGTTTAAGGAGGGGTGGGAAGATGCTTACAATGATGCCAAAAATCCAAAGGACGAATGCAAATGTGGACAGAGTGTGAACCCTTGTTATGCTCATGCTGGTGTGGTTTCTTGATCCCAAGTTCATAGAACATGGTACAACGGTCATTCAACATTGTTAGTTGGAGGTTATGGGAATCTGTTCAGAGGAGAAGACTGGAACCCTGGCCTGACAAGTAAATTCTCCATCATGACCATGCTCCTGCACAAACACTTTTCTTTTACAGTCCATTATGGATATTATATTGTCACACCTCGTACATACCTCTGCCAGACATCACAGCCAGGAGGTTGACAGCACTTTGAGTTGTGGAATAAAGCTTCATTTTCCCCCTCTTGTAGTCTGTTGATTGGATGCTGACGTGACAGCAACACACTAACAATTCTACTCACTCTGCTCTGTTCTCCTGTCAACATGCTCTCTGAAGTACATTCACTATAACCTGATTGGCTCTTAGCACTTCTCCTTTTCACAGTTTGAGTATGAGGCTTAGCATGGGAAAACAGGAGACTGATGTCTAGACAGGTTGAAGAATTTATTTTTTGTATGTAAAAAGAAATCTAAAAGTGATTCTTAGATTGTAAGCTCTAACAATCAGGGCCCTCTGATTCGTCCTGTATTGAATTGCATTGTAACTGTACTGTCTGCCCTAACGTTGTAAAGCGCTGCGCAAACTGTTGGCGCTTTATAAATCCTGTATAATAATAAGAATACATTACATTCAATCGTGCTTTTGCTTTTTATAGCTGCTTGGAGGTCAAATTCAAAGTATAATGTTGCTGAAAGCCGTAACTGTGTCTGGCCCAGGAGTTATTTTGCTGATGCAATCCTATATACTGTATACTCTTTAATAAAGCTCCTACATACCTGTGTGCATACTACTGTACTCAGGGCCTCCTGTGTTATGTTTTTGGCTGCAACATACCACACTGCATAAAACCCACATTCACTTTTGTAGCACGCAAATGCGCTTACAATTGTGACGCTCTTGCAGCGCCATTCATTGTTAATGGCATCCCAAGCAAGTACCGCGGTTTTGCGCTTTCATAACTATGCAAAGCTTAAAGATTAAATGGGTACATTTGCTTCTTTGCCATGTATGCATTGGGTAGCCCATTGAAATGAATGGGCTGCTCTGTGTACAAAGTGCAACAATATGTGAAAAACACGCAAATTTACAGTGATGTGAATATGGGGCTAATATGCTGGCTCTTCATATAAAAAATATTCTTCCTGCATGCTTTCGTGGCATTTTATGTTTTAGGATCAGGCACTCTGAGTTATGTAGAAAGGTGGCTCTGAAAATGAGCAGTGCTGGTGTCAAGTTGTTGCCTGAAGCTGATTGCAGTTGACACCTTGACTTCAGCTTTGCTTATTGCCTGAAGAAAGCAGAGTGCAGAGTTGCTAGCAGGTTGAAGGTCATATGAGCAGCATGGAAAGTAATGAGGGCCATTAGTTAGGAAAGCAAGTTCCTCCTCCCCCAGAAGGGGAAAAACACAAGCTTTGCAGGAAACATACATGCTAGACAAATGGTGGGCAAATGGTTGAGAACTTCATATTCTTTCTTGACTGCTGATCAGCTACACATCATTTGTTTGCTGCTTTTTATTTCATTGGAACTCGCTATGAAAAGGCGACAGTTATTTTATTCACTACCAAACCCAAGACAAAACCTTTCAGAATGCCCATCAATGAGCTGTACTATAATGTATTATTCAACTAAGAGAGGTGTGCTCCAGTTTCTTGTTGCCTTGATAGCAGCTTTGAAAAGTGCTTAGTACTGCATTGGAATCTGGCTGCTACCACACTTGCAGCCCCAAAAGAGAGGATTCCTCCAAGGGTCCCAAGGTAAGCATATGAGCCACTCATAAATAAAATAGACGTGTGGTTTATTTCCTATATTAACAAGCTCTGCACTGACCAAGTCCTCCCTGCAAAAGTCCATCTCCTAGGAATCCAGTTTGCCATAATCCTTGTTATAGGTAGTAGACTTTTTTTTTTTTATTTTAATCCACCCACTTTCTAAATATCAAAGCACACTACAGGCAGCCCCTGGGTTATAAACAAGATAGGTTCTGTAAGTTTGTTCTTAAGTTGAATTTGCATGCAAGTTGGAACAGGTACATTTCTTAGTCTGTAGTGCCCCCCTGGGTCTACTGAAGGCAGGATGTGACCTCCAGAGGTAGGGGGCGAGCTAGCATTTTACCCCAGGGCTGAGTCCATGGCTATAATGGGGAGCTTGGAATAGAAATTGGGCGCCAGTCACTTTTGATATTTTCAAAGCTTTAATGCAGAACTTGAGGTAGTAGGAGAAAGGATTAGGGGTCTCGGATACCAGTAGCAGATCACTTACAGACTCCTTATATCCAGAAAAAGTACAGCTTCACAGTACCAGAACCTTTAAGCTGACCCGGTGATACTGCAAACATGTTTTCAAATGTAGAACAAGATCCAGCTTCACAGTGTCAGAACCTTTAAGCCTACCCGGCAACATTGTAAGCATATTTTAGATGTAGGTGCCTCCTCCAAATTAGTCACCAGGCACTCCTGAGAGACCAGCCTTCATCCTGGCTCTCTCCAGCAAGGGTCCTCCCCTGGATCTTCTCAGGTTGGCTTCTTCCACGCTGAGCAAGACAGCCTAAGGACCAGCTCATGATTAGTAGGCCCCAGACAGGCTTCTGGGCCTACTTGCAGAGCTCACTTCAGCAGCACGTCTTCAGGCCAGGAGGGCCTGAGGTAAGAGACCGAGCACATGTCCCAGTCCAAATATAAATCCTCTCCCAGAATGCACCAGTGACCAAGAACCTCCTACTGGGCTGACTGGAAGAAAAATAAATATTCATAACTCAACCTAGTTTTACTTCTCATCCTAGTCTGTGGTACCAGTGACATCTACTGGCAACAGTGAGAAATCCAAACCTAATTGAGATTAGGGAAAGACCAGAGATAAACTGTACAAGCAATCTGAGCTGTCCACAGCCCAGCCAAAAACTAAATTTACATTCTAGCCCCTGTTTAAGACCAGGGGGGTTACAAGTGTACAAACCGCAAAAATAATTTTTACGTTTTTTGGATAGCATGGGGAAGGGTTAACATCCCTTCCTAGGGGTAGATTTCCTCTCACTTCCTGTTGTCTCCCTCCGCTATTAAGTATGAGTCATATGTAAGTCGGATGTTTGCAAATCGGGGATAGCCTGTATTGAAATACAAACAGTTTATGGGAGCTATTTTGCATGCTAAAGGAGTTGTATTTCTGTCCAGCCCTGCCAGAGAGCAGAGCCAGTCAGATGACCGACCTGACTGCTCCCTACAGCTGTTGAAAAAAGTCAGGACACCTCCATGCCCCGGCCTGTGGTTGGATAGTGATAGGGCAAAAACAGATTGATTATTTTATCACTCTGCTCCCTCCTGTCAGCACATTCTTTGTCAGCACTTGCTGCCCGCCCTTCCCTTTCTTAGTCCAACTGCTTACAAGAAGTTACATTTAAAGTGTATTTCCCCTTTTGCAATCAAATTTGTGAAAACCCCACTACATGTTTGCTATGTGTTCCCATTCACACATCATAGCTAAAAGAATGTTTAAAAAAAACAAAAAACAAAACATTTCATACCTTTTTTTAGATGTTTCATAGCAGAAGGTGTCATGGCAAACTGCAGGCATTTCTGAACAATGTCAGAATGAGTCTGTTCTAATCGATTAAAGCCAGCCATAGACAGATTGACATCTGGCCGACTTTCAATCCATCTATGGGCATGCTGGTTGTACTGATATCAATCCATCAATCAACTTCAGTACAACCAGCCTATTGGCTAAAGCTGCCATTAGTGATCATTTATATTCTGCATGTGGTGAAGGCTCAAGCAATGTTCTTTCCTTCAACCCATAGTTGATCAAGAGAAAATTGCGTGATGTATCGCCTGCTTAAAGTGTTCCTAAACCCAGGGCCCTGCATTCACTATATCTGGTCTCCCACAGTACACAGAACTTGGAAATGCAATAATTTTAGTAAATATAAACTGCTAAATACCTTTCTCATCAGCAGTATATAGCAGTCTTATGACTTCTATGAGTGTCTGGTTAAAGCTTGTAGGTGATTGTCCAGTGAGGCTGCAGGACCCCTCACCCTCTGTCTGTACAGTGCTGATCGGCCCTGTGCTTGATCACATGCACTCTCCTGAAAAAAAAAAAAACAACTCTGTAGCAATACACACCAAACTGAGCATGTGCAGCCTGTCCCCCGGCTCTGTAAATATCAGGTTATTTTTTTGGAGACAGTTGAAGAAGGAGATGATTAGAGGAGATAGGATCGAGCAGCCTTTTTACACAATGCAGAGGATTAACCCCTTAGGTTTCACAGTGAGTATGACCAGCATGGAGCAATTGGATCCTGGACTTTTTAACCAGTCAGTCTGTGTCGGCTGCAGCACCTCAGCACTATCGCACTGAGCACGGGTGCCCCACAGGGATGTGTGCTCAGCCCGCTGCTCTTCACATTGCTGACCCATGACTGTCCTGCCAAGTTCAGCTCCAACCATATCATCAAGTTTGCAGATGACACAACTGTGGTAGGTCTCATCAGCAACAATGATGAAACACTCTACAGAGAGGAAGTGGCACAACTGGTTAAATGGTGTACTACAAACAACCTGTCCCTTAATGTACGCGAAACAAAGGAGGTTGTGATGGATTTCAGGAGAAACTCTGTTGATCACCCCACCACTGACCATCAACAGTTGGACTGTGGAGAGAGTCAGCAGTACTAAATTCTTGGGAGTGCACATCGCAGAGGATCTCACCTGGACAACGAACGTCACGTCGCTCACCAAGAAGGCACAACAGCGTCTATTTTCTCCACCGCCTAAAAAAGCCAGTCTCCCTCCATCCATCCTTACTACATTATTTAGGGGACCCCTTGAGAGTGTGCTGACCAGCTGCATCATTGTTTAGTATGGGAACTGCAGTTCTGCTGACCGCAAGACCCTGCTAGTGAAGACCGCCAAAAAGATTATTGGTGTCCCTCTCCCCTCCACCCTGGACTTTTTCCATACACGATGCTCCAGCAAAGCTACCAGTATTGTGAACAATCCTACCCTTCCCTCCCACAGTCTCTTCCAGCTCTTACCATCAGGTAGAAGGTACCAGAGTATCAAAACCCGGACTGTCAGACTGCTCAACAGCTTTTTCCCTAAGGCTGTGAGAGCTCTCAACTCCAATCCCCTTTGACACCTCTTTTACAACTTGCATACCGTGATCAGGAACGTCCTCTCCTTCCTTTTCTATTCTTGAATATGCACTAGACACCTTTACAAACACTTGCTGCTACAAAGACTTTTAGAAATACATAGTGTATGTACAGTTACATGGTTTCCAGATGTGTACAGGCTTATCATTTTTTATTTTAAGTTTTTCGATGTGTTCTATTTTTGTATATTTATAATTATGTTTAATTAGTATGTAGCACCCTGGTCCTGTGAGATACGACATTTCATTCTACCGTAGGTCCTCACTTGTAGTAGAATAACAATAAAGCTTTACTTGACTTGATGCTTTACTGCATATACAGTTGTGCTCATAAGTTTACATACCCTGGCAGAATTTATGATTTCTTGGCCATTTTTCAGAGAATATGAATGATAACACAAAAACTTTTCTTTCACTCATGGTTAGTGTTTGGCTGAAGCCATTTATTATCAATCAACTGTGTTTACTCTTTTAAAATCATAATGACAACAGAAACTACCCAAATGACCCTGATCAAAAGTTTACATACCCCAGTTCTTAATACCTTCTATTGCCCCTTTTAACATCAATGACAGTTGGAAGTCTTTTATGGTATTTGTGGATGAGGCTCTTTATCTTCTCAGATGGCAAAGCTGCCCATTCCTCTTGGCAAAAAGCCTCCAGTTCCTGGAAATTCTTGGGCTGTCTTGCATGAACTTCACGTTTGAGATCTCCCAAGAGTGGCTCAATGATATTGAGGTCAGGAGACTGAGAAGACCACTCCAGAACCTTCACTTTACTCTGTTGTAGCCAATGACAGGTCGACTTGGCCTTGTGTTTTGGATCATTTTCATGTTGGAATGTCCAATTATGTCCCCTGCGCAGCTTCCTGGCTGATGAATGCAAATGTTCCTCCAGAAATTTTTTTGTGATAACATATTGCATTCATCTTGACATCAATTTTGACCAAATTCCCTGTGCCTTTTTAGCTCACACATCCCCAAAACATCAGTGATCCACCGCCGTATTTCACAGGCCTTGTTGACTCTTCTCCAAATGAAGTGTTTATGGTTGTGGCCAAAAAGCTCAATTTTGGTCTCATCACTCCAAATGATTTTGTGCCAGAAGGTTTGAGGCTTGTCTCTGGGCTGTTTGGCGTATTGTATGCGGGATACTTTGTGGCATTTGCATAGTAATGGCTTTCTTCTGGCAACTCGACCATGCAGCCCATGTTTCTTCAGGTGCATCCTTATTGTACAGCTTGAAACAGCCACTCCACATGTTTTAAGAAAGTCCTGAAGTTATTTGTGGGTTTTTCTTTGTATCCCGGACACTTTTTCCTGACAGTTGTGGCTGAAATCTCAGCTGGTCTACCTGACCGTGGTTTGTTTTCAACATAACCCTTCATTTTCCACTTCTTGATTAGAGTTTGAACACTGCTGATTGGCATTCTCAATTCCTTGGATATCTTTTTATATCTCTTTCCTGTTTTATACAGTTCAACTACCTTTTCCCGCAGATCCTTCGACAATTCTTTTGCTTTGCCCATCACTTAGAATCCAGAAATGTCAGTGCTGGATGAAAGAGGCAAGGGTCTGTCAGGAGTCCAGAAACGCACACACTAATTACAAGCAAACAGATCACAGGTGAGGATGGTTACCTTTTATAGCCATTCAAACCCCTTTGTGTCAACTTGTGTGCATGTTATCAGGCCAAAATCACCAGGGTATGCAAACTTTTGATCAGGGTCATTTGGGTAATTTCTGTTGTAATTATGATTTAAAAAGAGTAAACACAGTTGATTAATAATAAATTGCTTCAGCCAAAGGCTAATCATGAGTGATAGATATGTTTTTGTGTTATCATTCATATTCTCTGAAAAATGGCCAAGAAATCATAAATTCTGCCAGGGTATGTAAACTTCTGAGCACAACTGTATACGCTAATTTTACGGTTGTGGGTTTATTAACACTTTAACCCTTTCCCCGCCAGGTCCGTATGTCATATGGACCTAACGTTGGGGGGGTATTACACACAATCCGGGGGCTGCAGCCACCGGGATTGTGTGTGTAACTGACGCACAGACTCCTGCCTGTTAGGTGAGAGCGATCGGGCGGTGCCGCTGCCACCCGATCATTCTCACACACCCCCGGTAACTGCACACCCCCCCCCCCCCCTCGCCATGCTTACCGGACTCCGCTTGCCCTTCTTCGGGCCCGAGATGTCCATGGTGGGAGGCGGCATGTAGAGGGGAAGGAGAAGAGCGGATACATGTCCGCTCTCCTCCCCTTCTTACAGTAACCCGGAAAGTGACATCTCTGATGTCACTTCCGGGTCACGTTCTCTGTGTCCCCGGCTCTCTTTGCCGGGAAGGCATGTTTTGCAATGTAATCTGCATTGCAAAACATTCGGGGGAGACATGCAGGGTCTTTTAGACCCTGTATGTCTCAATAAAGAGAACCTGTCACCTAAAATCCTCACATGTGATGAAAAAAAAAAGTTAAGTAAAAAAAAAAAACAATTTTTTTTTTTTTTTGCGAAAAATAAAGTCCCCCCCCCCCA
>BLSH010445724.1:1009409-1025784 GCA_018402905.1 Glandirana rugosa
AACCCCCCCCCCCCCCCCCCCCCCTTAATCGCTTCCAGGACTTTTCCCGAGCCTCTCCCATCCTGTGGAATTCCCTATCACAATCTGTCCGACTGTCTCCTACTCTGTCTACTTTTGTTGATCCTTAAAAATCCATCTCTTCAGAGAAGCCTATTCCACCACCACCACCACCTAACAACTGTACTTTATTTTCTCCATCAGCTCACCCCCCCACAGTTATTACCTTTTGTATCACTTGACTCTCCCTTCTAGATTGTAAGCTCTAACAAGCAGGGCCCTCTGATTCCTCCTGTATTGAATTGTATTGTAACTGTACTGTCTGCCCTCATGTTGTAAAGCACTGTGCTTGGCACTGGCACTGCATAAATCCTGAATAATAATAGTATCTTAAAGGTTATCAAATCAGTGTGCAAACCACATGAATTAGTGAATATATTATACTTTGATTTGCTTGAATATATTCATGCAGATATGTCCAAAGACCCATACAAATCAGGACACAATTGTCTGGTCCTGAATTAAAGCGATACTAAACGTTTGCTTTTTTTCCCCTTAAAGTAACAAACGTTATACTCACCCCCTCTGTGCAAGGGTTTTGCACAGAGTGGCCCCGATCCTCCTCCTCCTCTGGGATCCCCTCAGCTGCGCTTCTGGCTCCTCCTCTTCTTGAGTGACCCGTTAGGGAAGCGCTCTCCCTGGGGTCACTCGTGCGGGCACGCTCCCATGTCCTGTTGCTGCGTCCATTGACAGACAAAAGGACTCGGCCCCGCGTCACTGGACTTGATTGACAGCAGCAGGAGCCAATGGCTCCTCTGCTCTCAATCTATTCAATGATGACCCGAGACACCGGCTGGTGCTGCTAGGCTCGTCTCTGGCACGGGAACGATCGGGCTTTTTCACCTTAATGCATAGAATGCATTAACCACCTCAAGACCGCCCGCCGTCATAATGTGACGGCAGTTTGAAGTGGAATACCGTTGTTATGGTAGCAGATAGCTACCATAACCCCAGTATCTATTTTTTCTGCAGGCGATTCCGCGTCTGATAAAAGTGGTCTTAGCGGCGGATTGGCCGCAAGATCACTTTTATCAGCGGCGGGAGATTTCCGGTCATCACTGCCGCTTACCGGACCCGCCAGCAGCAGCGGAGATGATCAGGTCCGCCCCCCAGTGTCCGTGGCAGCGGCTGAAGCCATTCACCCGGCTCCATAACATGGCTGGGCGGAAGCGACGTCACAAGTCACTTCCGCCCAATGGTCTTAAAGGGCCCTTTTTTTTTTTTTTTTTTTTTTTAGGTAATAAAATATGATTATAAATAAATATGAGATCTGAGGTGTTTTTGACCCCAGATCTCATATTTAAGATGTCGTGCTTACATTTCTTGTAATAGTACTAAAAGTGATTTTTTTTTTTTTTAAAGAACAGTGTAAAAATAAAAAGTAAAATAAATAATTGAAATAAAAAAAATATTTAAAGCGCCCCGTCCTTGTGAGCTCGCGCGCAGAAGCGAACACATACGTAAGTCCCGCCCACATATGAAAACGGTGTGCAAACCACATATGTGAGGTATCGCCGCTATCGTTAGAGCGAGAACACTAATTCTAGCACTAGACCTCCTCTGTAACTCAAATAACTGCTAACCTGTGGAATTTTTTTAAACGTCGCCAATGGAGATTTTTATGTTGCAAATTTTGTCGCCATTCCGCAAGCGGACGCAATTTTGAAGCATGACATGTTGGGTATCATTTTACTTGGCGTAACATTATCTTTCACAATATGGAAAAAAATTGGCCCAACTTTACTGTTGTCTTATTTTTTAACTAAAGAAAATTATTTTATTTTATTTTTTTAAAAACACGCTTGTAAGACCACTGCGCAAATACGGTGTGACAAAAAGTTTTGCAATGACCGCCATTTTATTCTCTAGGGTGCTAGAAAAAAATATATATATCATTTTTGGGGGTTCTAAGTTATTTTATAGCAAAAAAAAAAACTGATTTTAACTCGTAACCACCGAACTCCAAAAAGAGGCCCGGTCTTAAAGTGGTTAAGGTGAAAAACCGGGAGGGTTTACAACCCCTTTAAGTAATATAAATGACAGATTTTTAGGCATGTAAAATATCAGCAAATAAGCCTTGAGGAACCTTACCATGTACTTCGTCTATTCCTGAACTCCTCTTGGCCCTTCTGATTGAATTTCCCTAGGCTTAGTCCTTGAACTCTGCTGAAGGATTTCCTTGTAATCTTAAGCAGAGAGAAATTCAGAAGCAGGGTACTTTAACTGTAAACACTAGGTCATGTTGGAGGATGTTCAAAAGCTTTAGTTCTAGAGCCAACTGTGGTGTATGATGTCCTAAGAGATATGAGATGTTTCAAAATAAAAAAAGACACTCGTTAGCCGAAGTAACAAGGAACATACTCCATGTAGTAATACATATGGCTCTTCATATTTTGCTGATGCTGTTGCTTTAATGCAAATTGCAGGACATGGACACATTGTGACATAATTAGACAAATAGCCTTTTAAATGTACAGTTTTGTTTTGTCTGCATGACATTACTACCCAAGAATTCGAGAGGCATAAGGGATACGCTAATTTGGAGAAAAATCACTTGATTTTTCTGCTTTCATTACCATTAAAATTGAAGTCTCCCGTCCATGGCATTGTGTGCACTAAACACTGTACAGACTAAGCTGTGACCCACACTTGGCTCCTCACCAGCACACACACAGGAGGTGAAAGCTGGCAGTGCCCTGTAAATCAGTAATCGAGCACTCTCATTGTACACCGTTCTGTTCTGAGGGCTCATTCGCATTCGGATCAGGAAAATTCACCATTGATTCCTTTTGTAAGGTTCTCTAGTTCTAAGTTAAATAAAATAACCGCAATGGGAATTTGGGTAGGAACCTAATTTTCTCTGCTCGCTAAAAGGCTCTTCGAAGAAGGGGGCGAAGAAGAAAAAATCCAAAAAAACGGTTACAAGAACAATTATGGAGAAGTGTACAAACCTGATCTTTGTAGCCAAAGAAAAGCTTGATTGGGTTTGTGCTCATTAAGTCAAGATTGTGTTCTAATGCTGAAAATATTTTGAAAGTGCTGAAGAAGTTTGATGTGAAATGTGCTGTTTAGATGGTGGAAACGTGCTGTTTTGTTTCCCTGTTTCCCTTTTTTTAGTAATGTGTTTTACAGTTCGTTATCGAACAAGTAACTGCAAAGAAAAGCCGTAATATCTTTGAAAAAAGCAAAGCAACATTGACACTGTATACTAGACCCACTTAAGTCCCTTTTACAGAACTGCCATTCCATCCATCATCGGAACTGTAACACACATGCACACTACCTCTTATGTCCCAAATTACTGTGCCTGAGCTATTTGTCACCAAGCCCAAGCATTGCCAATTTGGGTTGGGTGATTTTTAGGGGGCTTTAGTAGTTGATTGTGGTGGTAGGGCTGTTACTATTGAAATTGTTGGCAGTAACATGCCGCAAAAAAATTACAGGGCCATGTTTACCACGGTGTAGCATCCCCTCTTCTTTTAACAACGCTCTGTAAACGTCTGGGAACTGAGACCAGTTCCTGAAGTTTTGGGAGAGGAATGTTGTCCCATTCTTGCCTAACCACCTGGACTCTTCTACTACGAAGCCATGCTGTTGTCATAGATGTAGTATGCGGTTTAGCATTGCCCTGCCAAAATATACAAGGCCTTCTTTGAAAAAGATGTCTGGATGGATATGCTGCTCTAAACCCTAGATATATTTTTCAGCATTGAGAGATGCCTTTCCAGATGTGTAAGCCGGCCATTCCATACCCACCAATGCATCCCCATACCTTCTGAAATGCTGGCTTTTGACCTGAGCACTGATAACCAGCTGGTAGGTCCCTCTCCACTTTAGTCTGGATGGCACAGGGTCCATGGTTGGCAAAAAGAATGTCAAATGCCAATTTGTCTGAGGTTCATTTTCTACTTTGAGCTTTGGCCCAGAGAAGATGGTGGCGTTTCCAGGTCATGTTCAGATATGGCTTCTTCTTTGATAGAGTGTTCCCTTGCATAGAGACAGTGACTTTTGGAAGTATTCCTGAGCCCATGCAGTGATGTCCATCACAGAATCATGCCTGATTTTAATGCAGTGCTGTCTGAGGGCACAAAGATCTCAGACATCCAATATTGTGTTTCTGCCTTGTCTCTTGCGCACAAAGATTTTTCTGAATCTTTTGATAATATGATGTACTGTAGATGATTATATATTTTACATTGAGGAACATTATTCTGAAATTGTTCGACAATTTTTAGATAAAAATTATCACCAAACAGAGCTATAGATAATAATCTATAATGACAGTGGAGGGGGCAGTAGAGTTAAGCTTTTCTGGCAAGGGTGCGAATAGCTCAGTGTTCTCCGTACAGCACCCTGCAGTATATCAGAATGATATAATTATATAATAATAACAACAGTGGAGGGGCATTAGAGTGTAAGCTCTTCTGGTGATCCCGCACGGCAGTTATCGGCTGGCTCCCATACACCTAAGATCATTAGAAATCGAAGTGGATCTGATTGCAGGACATTACTGGTCGGCATTTAAGTTCATAAGGCGCTGACGTTATTTACCTCTGGTGAGTCTTACCACATAGGGGGGTCTTCACCTCCCTGTTTATTCACGTGGTGTGGTGAAGGACAAAGGTTGTGACGGGATCCTGTTCCCTAGTACAGAATTATTGAATGGACTATTGCTGTTTCTATTCGGAGCACTACACATAATCAATAGAAAGACTTTGTGTATTTATAAGTTACATATGAGCGCTGCTGGGACCATTTATTCTGGGGTTTCTTGACTCACTGATTTTATGGTGCTATTTTAAATAACAATTTTTAGATACAGCTTTTCACAGATTGGTGAACCTCTGCCCATCTTTACTTTTAAGGCACTCTGGCTGTCTAAGATGCCCAATTATGTTGGTGACATGTTGCCAATTAACATAGTTGCAAAATTTTCTTACAGCACTTCCTTGTTAGCACCACTTACTTAGCCAGCTTTTGTTGCCATGCCCCAACTTTTTTCAGACATGTTGTTACCATCCATTTCAAAATTACCTTATTTTTTTCTTAAAATGGTACATTTTCTCATTTGAAGCATTTGATGTTTTATATTGTGAAAAAAATATGGATTTATGAGATTTGCATTCTGTTTTGATGCAGATTTTACACAGCATCTCAACTTTTTTGGAATTGGGGTTGTAGTGTCAATGTTCGTCTGCTTTTAAAAAACTTATTCGGATTTACTTTTAATGGTGATCTTTCACCAGTAATTTCAACATATAATGACATGGTTCCTAAGAAATGTTAGTGACCACCTAGATAAAGGTCACCCCCATAACCCTCTTCTAAAATAGCATCATTTTGCTTGACTCTTGGGTAAGAGTCATGTCCTTGCTTCCATTGCTCTGCATATTATTGCCCTTTGTGATCTCATACCGATAAAAAGCCATATGAATGCACTTATGAAAAAGCACATAAAAATAAAGAGATTTGAGCACTGTTTATCTTTTGAGGACTGTAGCTTTTTCTCCATCATAAAGTGAATTATTATTTTTTGTAATGAAAGCTGCAAACCAGCTTCTTTCAAACTCTATGCGCAAGGATCCAAAATGCGCACACACAAGTTTCTGCTTGATTGTATGTTTGTGATTCTGGCATATTGCTAACCTCTACATGTTTGTGAATTCAAGTAGCAAAGTGCTGTGACCAAGAATCAAAGCGGTGGAACTTTCTGAGAGATTGGCAGGTCCATTGTCTATATTCAGGAGTAAGATTGATACTTGAGCATGGCTACCATTATTCACTGTCACATTGACAACAGCTTGTTCTTCACATTTATATATTAAAATGTATTTTGTTTTTTTGGTTTTTAGGATAAGCAGTCCTGGCAGAGTGAGAGAGAAATCTTTAACACCCCCGGCATGAAACATGAAAACCTCTTGCAATTTATTGCGGCTGAGAAGAGAGGGACAAACCTGGAAATGGAGCTGTGGCTAATCACTTCTTTCCATGAAAAGGTAGAATTTCCTGCTAAGCCAGGCACCTGCTGGTAAATGCTTAGCTGTATATATCACCAGGGGCCGTAATTAATACTGACAAAGCTTAAAACTGGTATTCACTTTGTTTTATTTAGTTTGATGTAAATGTTGACTCTCCTTCAAACATTCCGTAAAGTCGAACTAAAGGAAAAACTTTTTTTCCCTCATTTTGGATTGAGTTATGTAGGGTTATAACCCCACACAGGTTTTCTGTTTTTTTTTGCCATGTGTGTCCTGTTGGGGATATTTCCCTTCACTTTCTGTTACACAGGCAAAATAGGAAGTAAGAGTAGATCCCTCCAAAAGGGAATGAATTCCTGGGGTCACTACATCTTTTTGTAATCCCCAACAGAGACTTCAAATGTGACCATTGGAAGATTTACCTTTTTCTTCTTGTGGCGAGAAGCCAATTTTGCAATTTTCTTTAAAGTGCAAGTCCAAGCAAAACCTAACTAATGCTAAACCTGCTCTCTGCCACATTCTAAACCTAATCTATCTAAGCCCCTGTAAAATCGCTGTACTCACCTATTCTGCAGCCGATCTGATCTTGTTTCCAGCAGCGGAAGCTGTGTGCAGGATAGGATGGACAACGGCTGGGAAATGATGTTACCCGTAGACTTACTATGGGGCTTCTGTTGTCGGCTGCCTCTCCAGTACCTGCCTCCACACTGCAGTCACCTCTGACAGCTGATGCTGGGACCAGACGGCATCAGATGCAGAATAGCTAACTATAGCAATTTTTGCTTTACAAGGTTAGATAGATTAGGTTTAGAATGTGGCAGAGAGCAGGTTTAGCGTTAGTACACTGGCTTACCTTTAGGTACAAGTCATAAAGCAGCAGAGCTTACTACCGCCTTAAGGGCACGTTCACACTGTATATGCTAACTGAAGATTTTCTGTTAATGATCAACTCCAGGTACTACAAGGACACATAGAAAACAATTGCTTTGTTTAAACTCCTACAGTTACAGTGGCCATGGGGCACTAAAGTACGCGCCATTCACAAAAACATAGGTTGATAAAATTCATACAATTTTTATTTGGCACATATAGCATAAAAGCAATGCTACATAGATTGGTGATTCACAATGCTAAAATACTATGAAACAACATATAAGCGCTAACGAGCAGGGCCCTCTGATTCCTCCTGTATTATATTGTATTGTAAATGCACTGTCTGCCCTTGCGTTGCAAACTGTTGGCGCTATATAAATTAGGGTTGCACCGATACTTATTTTTTATCGGCGAGTACAAGTCGCGATACTTTGCAGTGCGATTTGCATTAATACAAAATAATTGGTGCAAATAGCACTGCAAAGAATCTCATGCAATTTCAATGTCTGTTTTCAATACTCAAAAGGCTATTAAAAAACAAGACTAAGGATAAGAGCAACAATACAAATGATAAGCACTGACCATTTCCCAGCAATGCAGCCTGCCTGACCAGTGCCCAGAAATGCAGCCTGCCTGACCAGTGCCCAGCAATGCAGCCTGCCTGACCAGTGCCCAGCAATGCAGCCTGCCTGACCAGTGCCCAGCAATGCAGCCTGCCTGACCAGTGCCCAGCAATGCAGCCTGCCTGACCAATGCCCAGCAATGCAGCCTGCCTGACCAGTGCCCAGCAGTGCAGCCTGCCTGACCAGTGCCCAGCAATGCAGCCTGCCTAACCAGTGCCCAGCAATGCAGCCTATCTGACCAGTCCCCATCTAGGCAGCCTGACCAGTGCCCATCTATGCAGCCTGACCAGTGCCCATTTATGCAGCCTGACCAGTGCCCATCTATGCAGCCTGACCAGTGCTCATCTATGCAGTCTCACTAGTGCAGGGAGAGGAAGAGAAGAGCTGGCTGGATCATCACATAGGCTGGCGTCGCCTGCTGTGACAGCTTTGATTTGAATCGCCAGACGCCCGCCATCACACAAGGTACAGCCTCCTGTATCGGCTCCTCTGATAGACCGCACACATCCCGGCATTGGGCCAGTATGCTGTCTATCAAAGGAACTGATCCAGGAGGAGGGACTTTATGTGACGACAGGTGCTCAGTGGTTTAAATCAAAGCTGTCACAGTGGGAGACGTCGGCCTGACACCCCCCAAATGTGTGGCACTGGGGCGGACCCCCCCCCCCCTTTGGTATGCCACGGGCTTACCAGGTATCGGATTAGGCATCGACGCATTCACTATCGGCACTGGTGCAACCTGGTTGCACTGGTGCCGATACCTCTCGACACGTACATCTCAACACGTTTCATGAAGCAGCATTCATTTCTTCAGGAGATATTTGTACACATCCCGCACACATCCCGGCATTGGGCCAGTATGCTGTCTATCAAAGGAACTGATCCAGGAGGAGGGACTTTATGTGACGACAGGTGCTCAGTGGTTTAAATCAAAGCTGTCACAGTGGGAGACGTCGGCCTGACACCCCCCAAATGTGTGGCACTGGGGCGGACCCCCCCCCCCCTTTGGTATGCCACGGGCTTACCAGGTATCGGATTAGGCATCGACGCATTCACTATCGGCACTGGTGCAACCTGGTTGCACTGGTGCCGATACCTCTCGACACGTACATCTCAACACGTTTCATGAAGCAGCATTCATTTCTTCAGGAGATATTTGTACACATCCCGCACACATCCCGGCATTGGGCCAGTATGCTGTCTATCAAAGGAACTGATCCAGGAGGAGGGACTTTATGTGACGACAGGTGCTCAGTGGTTTAAATCAAAGCTGTCACAGTGGGAGACGTCGGCCTGACACCCCCCAAATGTGTGGCACTGGGGCGGACCCCCCCCCCCCTTTGGTATGCCACGGGCTTACCAGGTATCGGATTAGGCATCGACGCATTCACTATCGGCACTGGTGCAACCTGGTTGCACTGGTGCCGATACCTCTCGACACGTACATCTCAACACGTTTCATGAAGCAGCATTCATTTCTTCAGGAGATATTTGTACATTGGCTGATCGATCATCTATAGAAAGACCATTTTGCTAAAACTAAACATGTAAATATATATGTATTCACCTGGGTTAACATGTACCTAATGTTTACATGTTTAGTTTTAACAACATTGTCTTTCTATAGATGACCGATCAACCAATGTATAAATATCTCCTAAAGGAGCGAAATCTGCTTCATGAAACACGTTGAAATGTAGAGATGTATGACGTGGTCTGATCATCCTTCATTTGAGCTATATATGTTGTTTCTTAGTATTTTAGCATTATGAAGCGCCAATCTATGTACCATTTGGAACATGTTTTATGCTATATGTGTTGAATAAAAATTGTATAGATTTTATCGAACTATGTTTTTGTGAATGGCGTAATTCTTTAAAAGTCCCATGGGCACTGTAATTGTATGAGTTAGTTCAAGTTATAGGGACTGAGCTGCGCTCCACTCATGAACATAAGCCAATATTCATAATTGTTTAGTGCACACTACAACACTGCCTTAATATGGGCTGCATGCAAATTCAGACCTCCTGGAATGTTTTGCAACACTTCAGAGCTCACCTAAAGTCACTGACCATTTCTGCGCCGCAGCAGAGCTGGACCGTTTAGGCATTAGTAAAATCTCACTTGGCACTTTAATCAATTTGTTTGTCGCTTATTAAAGTCCACTTGGAATGTTACTAAACCCACTACAGTAAAATCAGTCTGTATATGCAGTAAAGTATGCTCGTTATACTCACTTGTGGAACCTAAGCGGTTAATCCTCTGCATTGTGTAAAAAGGCAGTTTGATTCTGTCTTCTCTGACCCTCCCCTTCTTCTACTGTCCCCAATCTCCTGATAAGAAAGAGCCTTTGGAGTTACTCTGCACATGCTCAGTTTGGTGTGTATTGCTAGGGAGTTTATTTTTTTTCTTGGGAGAGTGCATGTGATCAGCACAGGGCCAATCAGCACTGTCCAGACAGAGGGTCCGGGCTCCTGCAGCCTCATAGGACAGATGGAGTAGAATGAAAACTCCTCCTTCAAGCTTTAACCAGACACTGTCACAAGACTTCTATGCACTACTGATGAGTAAAGGTATTTAGCAGTTTATATTTACTAAAATAATTGCATTTCCATGTGTACTGTGGGAGACAGGATATAGTGAATGAAGGTTCATTGATTTAGTAACACTTTAAGATCACTTGTCCACTTAAGACTATCCTTATCCACGGGGCGATAACACTGCTGCATAATTTTACTGCAGAATGAACAGTATTGTCACCATGTTCAACAAACTTGAAAAATAACATCTACTGGCAGGATCAACATGTAATAAAACGGTTGCTCAGAAAAGCTACAACTGTTGTGGTAACACTAGAGACTACATCATATGTCATTTTTTATTTTTTCCCCAAACTTCCATTTGTACGTCCACTTATAATTCTAATGCACAGTAATTGACAGAGTTAGAAGGATATAGAGAGTATACAATAGCTCACAAAAGTGAGTACACCCCTAACATTTTTGTAAATATTTTATTCCATCTTTTCATGTGACAACTCTGAGGAAATGACACTTTGCGACAATGTAAAGTAGTGAGTGTACAGCTTGTATAACCGTGTAAATTTGCTGTCCCCTCAAAATAACTCAACACACAGCCATTAATGTCTAACCCACTGGCAACAAAAGTGAGTACACCCCTAAGTGAAAATGTCCAAATTGGGCCCAATTAGCCCTTTTCCCTCCCCGGTGTCATGTGTCACATTAGTGTTACAAGGTCTCAGGTATGAATGGGGGGCAGGTGTGTTAAATTTGGTGTTGTCGCTCTCACTCTCTCATACTGGTCACTGGAAGTTGAGGATCTGAAAAAAAGCATTGTTGCTCTATATAAAGATGGCTTTTTGCTAGAAGAAGACTGCCAAGACCCTGAAACTGAGTTGCAGCACGGTGGCCAAGACCATACAGCGGTTTAACTGGACAGGTACCACTCAGAACAGGCCTCTCCATGGTCAACCAAAGAAGTTGGGTGTACATGCTCGGGGTCATATCCAGAGGTTGTCTTTGGGAAATAAAAGTATGAGTGCTGCCAGCATTGCTGCAGAGGTTGAAGGGGTGGGGGGAGGTCATCCTGTTGTTCTTTCAGACGATACGCCGCAAACTGCATCAAATTGGTTTGCATGGCTGTTGTTCCAGAAGGAAGCCTCTTCTAAAGATGATGCACAAGAAAGCCTGCAAACAGTGACAAGTGCGTCTTGCCTACAGTCAAGCATGGTAGTGGGAGTGTCATGGTCTGGGGCTGCATGAGTGCTGCCGGCACTGGGGAGCTGCAGTTCATTGAGGGAACCATGAATGCCAACATGTACTGTGACATACTGAAGCAGAGCATGATCCCCTCCCTTCAGAAACTGGGCCACAGGGCAATATTCCAACATAAGAACCCCCAAACACACCTCCAAGATGACCATTGCCTTGCTATAGAAGCTGAGGGTAAAGGTGATGGACTGACCAAGCATGTCTCCAGACCTAAACCCTATTGAGCATCTGTGGGGCATCTTCAAACAGAACGTGGAGGAGTGCAAAGTCTCTAACATCCACCAGCTCTGTGATGTCCTCATGGAGGAGTGGAAGAGGACTCCAGTGGCAACCTGTGAAGCTCTGGTGAACTCCATGCCTAAGAGTGTTGGAAAATAATGGTGGCCACACAAAATATTGACACTTTGGGCAAAATTTGGACTTTTTCACTTAGGGGTGTACTCACTTTTGTTGCCAGTGGTTTAGACATTGACTGTGTGTTGAGTTACTGAGGGGACCGCAAATTTACACTGTTATACAAGCTGTACACTCACTACATTCCATTGTAGCAAAGTGTCATTTCTTCAGTGTTGTCACATGAAAAGATAGAATAAAATATTTACAAAAATGTGAGGGGTGTACTCACTTTTGTGAAATACTGTACATTTGGATTTATCTGACAGTAATTTGTATCTATAACTAACATTTTTCTTGTTTGCTTTTTGCCTTACTATATTTTCGGGATTGTGTTCATAGGTTCCCCATCATTGGCTTTTTTTTTACACTATGATAGTGATGGGAGACAAACTGCTGAGATTACATGATAAGCCACAGCCTGAGCAACCTGATAACATGAGCAGTAATCACAGTGCACTACCACTGAGTGGGCAGCACAAGCCACATATGTAATGAGCAAACAGTTCCGCTCTTTTCTACATATGTAGCTTAGAAACTATACATAGAAAATAACACTTTTTTTCCCCCCTAAGACGTAAGCATATGCTGACAGGAGTATTTACATTTGATTGATCACATTAATAGACAGAGTATTCCCTACGAGAAATCCTAACTCAAATCTACAGCCTGTAAGGCACGCACAAGTAGAAACAGAATAGGATCAGCCATCCGCTTTATAAATTCTATTAACCTCATCAATTCTGTGATAAGTAACTATGAATGTTCATTAGCCGAATGAACAAACTTTGGTTCCTGTATAGCTGTACTTTAATAAATTGCACTCTTAAGGCAACCTTGCCTCTCTTCTCCCATGAGCTGCTGCACATGTTTAATGTATAGCAGGGAAAACACAGGCACCGTTGGACTGCAGAACAAGAACAATGGATACATCAACTCTGAGAAACGTGCCTAAAAATCATGCTTTATGATTGGATATAGAAGAAACCAGAATAGTAAATCTGCACGGATAAAAAAAATATATTTTCATTAACCAATGTTATCCATTCTGTAAAAAAAAAAAAAACCCCAACCTCACCCCCTCCTTCATGATCTGCACCTCTGTATTCTGTGTGCCTTTATAAATTTATATGGTGCGGCTTCCGAAAAGTGGCATAAGATTTAAAACATTGCAGTGAGATTGTAGAAGTAACGGTGACATCTAGTGGCCAGATTGACATTGCAGTTTCTGCAACTAAGCAAGGAACGGAGCACTTCACACGTTTTACCGAGTTAGGGATAATTGCACTTCCTGCATTATTTTCATTAAAATGTCCATTCCTAAACTTATCTGGCTTGTGTTGTGTTTTTGCTCCAGGGCTCTCTGACAGACTACCTAAAAGGAAACATCATAAACTGGAACGAATTGTGCCACATTGCGGAGTCTATGGCACGAGGGCTGGCATACCTTCATGAAGACGTGCCTCGTTGTAAAGGCGAAGGGCACAAGCCTGCCATTGCTCACAGGTACGAATGAATCCTAGTTCGTTAACATGTATTAGAATACTTACCTCTTGCAATAAGTCATGGGGCTCAAATATAACTTTTTTCAAAGGGATCTGTCTTATGTTCCGTGAAAATAAAACAAAATTAAAAATTTCTATTTTTTTTTTTTTAGTCAGAATTGTTTTTTTGCAGATACATCCCCTGTGCTTAGAGTCACCAGATGTTGCGGGGAGCCACCAGCACGGTAACTGTGGCAGCCAGGGTCTCTCCTGTGCCTAATTTCAGCAGCAAAGGTCTCCTGCAGATTTCACAGGTGTTGCTAATTAGCCCGGGCTGACTGCCAATAACCCAGTGCTGAAAAGCTGTGGCTAGCTGCAGTGACTGTTGCTCCACTTGGAGAAAGAAAGGCAGCCCTGCGAAGCTGGAAGGACAAACTGGTTTCATTCCCTCACTTTTCCATGATAGCAGGCCATTGAGCCCTGTTTCCATCCTAAACCTTTAAAGTGCAAATAAAGTTGTGCCACAGGAGACATTGCAGGTAGTGCGCTGGCTACAAAAGGACCACTTTTTTAAAGTCGTTATGAGTCCATTCTCTGTTATCTCACACAACAAGACAGCACAAAAGCTGTGAACACAGACTTTGTAATCAACATTCCTCTGTCCAGAGTACTAGTTTGTGACAATTTAAGAAAAAAAACATTCACTACCTCTTGCATGGGAATGTTTTAAATGGAAAGCTGTTGGTAAATCAACTGTTTGTTCACAACCAACAGAAGGACAAAACGGGACTTGAACTACTTCAGCCCCGGAAGGATTTCACACTTTAGGACCAGAGCACTTTTTGCGATTCGGCACTGCGTCGCTTTAACTGACAATTGCGCGGTCGTGCGACGTTGTACCCAAACAAAATTTGCGTCCTTTTTTTCCCACAAATAGAGCTTTCTTTTGGTGATATTTGATCCTCTCCGCGTCATTTTTGATCACCGCTATAAACAAAAGAAGAGCGACAGTTTTGCAAAAAAAAAAAAATAATAATTTCTTACTTTTTGCTAAAATAGAAATCCAAAAATTAAAAAAAAAAAACTTTTTTTTTCATCAGTTTTGGCTGATTTATATTCTTCCTCATATTTCTGGTAAAAAAAATCGTAATCAGTGTTTATTGATTAGTTTGCGCAAAAGTTGCCGCGTTTACGGATGATGAGAATTAATTTCTGGGGTTTTTATTTATTTATTATTTACTAGTAATGGCGGCGATCTGCGATTTTTAGCGGTACTGCGATATTGCGGCGGAAATGTCGGACCATTTTGAAACTTTTTTGGGACCATTGGCATTTATAAAACGATCAGTGCTATAAAAATGCACGGATTACTGTGTAAATGCCATTGGCAGTGAAGGGGTTAACCTGCAGGGGGCACTCTAAGGGTTAACTGTGTTCCCTCAGTGTGTTTTAACTGTATTGGTGCTGGGCTGGCAGGGAGAGGGGGAGTGATCACGGCTTCCATATACAGGAAGCCTGTGACAACTGCCCTTCTCCCTCTATGAGAATGGAGGTCCGTGTTTACATACACGGACCTCTGTTCTTTCACTGCGGGGGGCCATTGCGGGTAACCGGCGGCGATCGAGTCCGCCTTACCTGCTCCCTGGTCCCCCCGGAACGCCTCCGGCGGTGCGCAGGCTCACAGTGCGGGATCTCACAGCCGGCATCAGATGACGGCGGTTTGCGATATCCAGCCACTTTGTCGCCGTCAGACGCCGGTCAACGGTCAGCAAGTGGTTAGATATGCCTTTGAGAACCACACTGGATTGGTATAAAAACTTTAACAAATTTTATTGGATTACATGTTAGAAAAGACATTAAAATGTCGTAGTGTATGACATTTCAATGTCATATACTATAGCAATATCAAGAAATATATAGTAAAAAAAAATGTGTGTGTGTGTGTGTGTATATATATATATTTACAAGATGATATTCACATTTATATTTAAGTAACATTTTGATAAGCTAGTTCACTCAAGCTAAAAAAAAAAAAAGGTTTTTTTTTTTTTTTTGTCAAAATGTTGCTTATATATACAGTTGTATGCTACAGTTTAGGAACCCCTGACAATTTCCATGCTTGTCATTTATAAATATTTGGGTGTTTGGATCAGCAATTTCATGTTGATCTATCAAATAATCAAAATGTTATCTTGTAATTTAATATATATGGTATCTCACAAAAGTGAGTACATCCCTCACATTTTTGTAAATATTTTATTATATCTTTTCATGTGACAACACTGAAGAAATGACACTTTGCTACAATGTAAAAAAGTGAGTGTACAGCTTGTATAACAGTGTAAATTTGCTGTCCCCTTAAAATAACACAGCCATTAATGTATAAACCAATGGCAACAAAAGTGTGTACACCCTTAAGTAAAAATGTCCAAATTGGGCCCAAAGTGTCAATATTTTGTGTGGCCACCTTTATTTTCCAGCACTGCCTTAATCCTCTTGGGGCATGGAGTTCACCAAAACGTCACAGGTTGCCACTGAAGTCCTCTTCCACTCCTCCATGATGACATAATGGAGCTGGTGGATGTTAGAGACCTTGCGCTCCTCCACCTTCTGTTTGAGGATGCCCCACAGATGCTCAATAGGGTTTAGGTCTGGAGACATGCTTGGCCAGTCCATCACCTTTACCCTCAGCATTCTTAGCAAGGCAGTGGTCAACTTGGAGGTGTGTTTGGGGCCCAGTCTCCGAAGGGAGGGGATCATGCTCTGCTTCAGTATGTCACATGTTGTATGTACGTGTTGCCATTCATGGTTCCCTCGGTGAACTGTAGCTTCCCAGTGTCGGCAGAACTCATGCAGCCCCAGACCATGACATTCCCACCAGCATGCTTGACTGTAGGCAAGACACACTTGTATATGTACCTCACCTGGTTGCCCCCACACATGCTTGACACCACCTGAACCAAATAAGTTTACCTTGCTCTCATGAGACCACAGGTCATGGTTCCAGTAATCCATGCCTTTAGTCTGCTTGTCTTCAGCAAACTGTTTGCAGGTTTTCTTGTGCATCATTTTTAGAAGAGGCTTCCTTCTGGAATGACAGCCATGCAGACCAATTTGATGCAGTGTGCGGCGTATGGTCTGAGCACTGACAGGTTGAACCCTCTGACCCGGGGTTT
>BLSH010445724.1:1028877-1048194 GCA_018402905.1 Glandirana rugosa
CCCCCCCCCCCCCCCCATTTCACTCGCCTAGACAAGTTGGATATACACATCATATGTCCCACCCAAGAGGCATATTGTTTCATTCAGAAAGAAGGGGGCAGGCCTAGTGCGATCATCAGCAGTTGTGCCGGCTGAACCAGGAAAAGCTGATGGACCTCTTGATTGTCACAATCAACATGGTGGCATGAAACCGAGAGGTGACGGAATATATGAGGATCTCAGCAGGACAATGCTAGGTTGGTGAGTATAAGAAATGTGCCGCCCGGTAAGCGTAGGGGTGTTGGGGGGGATAGAGGTGGCCAAAGATCCTCTTTAACCACTTCCCTACCACCGTATGCAGAATGACGGCCAGGAAGTGGATCAGTTACCCTGCCTGGGCGTTATATGACGTCCAGCAGGATAACAAGTTGGCGCGCAGCGTGCGATCGGTGGCGTGGTGTTTGTGCCTGACACACTGCATCTCCGATTGTGGTAAAGAGCTTCTGTCAGAAGCTCTTTACCATGAGATTAGCCGCGACAAATCAAGGTTGATCACAGTGTAAATAGGAAGAGCCACATAGCGGCTTTTCCTCTACTTGCTTCTGCAGACGCAACTAGATGAGAGCCGATCGGCACCCCCCAACCCCCCAGGATCGCCACCCAGGACCACCAAGGAATGCCCACCCAGGGACCACCAGGGAGACAACTAGGGAAGCCCACCCTGACCACCCAGGGACCACCAGGTAAGGGGCACAGTGCCCACCAACAGGGGTGGGACTCGATGCCATCTTGGATGCCACTCAGGACCACCAGGGAAGGACCACAAAGGAAGTGCCATCTAGGTTTGCCGCCTATCAGTGCCGCCTATGAGTGCCTATCAGTGCCCGTCAGTGCTGCTTATCAGTGCTGCATATATGTACCTCATCAGTGCTGCCTCATCAGTACCAATCAGTACTGCCTCATCGGTGCCCGTCAGTGTAGCCTCATCAGTGCCCGTCAGTGAAGGAGAAAACATACTTATTTACAAAGTTTTGTGACAGAAACAAAGAAAACTTTTTTTTTTTTCACAATTTTCTGTCTTTTTTTATTTGTGGCGCAAAAAATAAAATCCGCAGAGGTGATCAAATACCACCAAAAGAAAGCTCTATTGGAAAAAAATAATAAAAATTTAGTTTGGGTACAGCGTTGCATGACCGCACAATTGTCATTCAAAATGTGACAGCACTGAAAGCTGAAAATTGGTCTGGGCAGAAAGGTGTATAAGTGCCTGGTATTGAAGTGGTTAAAGTGGTAGTAAACTCAGTTCTACCACTTATACCTGCAGGCAAGCCTATAGTAAGGCATACCTGTAGGTACTGTGAATATCTCCTAAACATGCACAGTTTAGGAGATATTCAGAGTACATGCAGCCGGTGACGTAACCGGCGCATGCTTTCTGAAGGACTGGCATACAGTGCCGGACCTTCAGAGCCCATGCCTTAAACGGCGGCTCCCGTGGGAGCGACGTCATCGTGCCCCCGGCCACTAATGTAGCCAGAGGACACAAACCCAGGGGAAGATGTCAACCCTCTACCCTCTCCGTGGTGACAGCACAGCACTGAAGGGCTTTGTTCTAAGGTAAGTCTCTGATAATGTGCTAGTATGCGATGCATAGTAGCATAATATGACATTTTTCCCATACAGGGAATTTTTTATTTTCAACAACTGCGGTTTGCTACCGATTTAAGTCTCATTTGAAGCAATAAAGTTGTGGGGGTTTTTTTGTATGTAGTGTCAGTTTTCTGCATGTTCAGTATAAATGTGCTAATATGTATATTGTATGCAGTATTTGCTCTTTTGAATCATTTGAAATAGATTTTTTTAAAATGGCCCCACCGCACAGATAAGCGGAATTTATTGCAAGCATTTTTTTGATTTAGAAGTTTTTTTGAGTGTACACATTGGTCCACAAAGAACATTGCACAGGTTATCACTCTCTAAAATACTGCTGAATTCAAGATGGCAATAAATGTGAGTTTCAATGATGTGTGTGTTAATGTATGCAGGTAGGAATAGTTTGTGGTTGTGATAAAATAATGTTTTTTAATATAAAATGATTCATGAGAAAATAAGGCTTTTAGCAGTTGCAGTATACTTGTTGACTTCACGTGAAAGAATAAAGACGCCATACCTTAGAAATATTGTTGGTCAATTAAATATTTTTAGGAGAAAAATTTAATGAGATAAAATAACTCCCCTATCCTCTTTATCGAATACTCTTTATCTGCAGCAAGGCATGCTGTCCTGTAGACCCATTACAGGCTTGTTAGTGACCTTAATTCCAGAATCTTTTTGTAGTCTCCTGGTTACCTGATTCATACTGAATGCCCGATTTTATTTCAAACTAGTGACATCAATTTAGTGACCGCGTGCAGCCCAGGCTAATGACAAAATACTCCTATTAGCCCGTTATTTATTAGTCAGGACCTGAAAGATACATTCTTGCACCATGTAAGTGAAAGAAATGTGTTTTTCATTTACACAAGCCTGGAGTCTTCTAAGGAGACGGCATGGACAACTCACAGCAGGGAGAGTTACCATTTCACGCCACAGCCTACCCATTATTCAAAATATAAATGTGCTGATGGCCCCTCAGTAATGGCCCTCCCAGTGCAGATGGAGCCAGTCTCAAGCTGGGAGAAACAGATTTGCTCTGACTAATATGCTCACTACCAAAGTGTTATGTGGCAAATGAGATGCTTCTTCTATTTCATGGCTTTCTGTGGGAGTATTACAGTCACCTGAACAGCTTCCGGTTCGCCACCTAGAAGACTTGTATCAGAGTCTGGCCTTGTATTCCTATCAGCAATAGTTTATTTGCACCCCTCCTCATTTGTGCTGTTTGCATGATTGTAATAAAAGTGGAAGCTCACAGGAAACGATAGAAATACCACTCAATCAATAAATAATGCAAGGCACAAAGGGCTATATTCAAAGCACACTAACCCTTTATAGCCAAGACATTTTGTATAACATTGATTTTGAGTGCTAAAGTGCTAGCTATATATCTAATTCGCTTGTTCTTATCAGTTATATATATATATATTAAAAAAAATAGGACACTGCTGAAATTTGACTGCGTTCTTCACTACTTTGGAAATATTTGTTTCTCTTTTGTCTTTCTCAAATTATTAAAGTGAACTCAGCCTAGCCCAAACAGTACCTACTGTAGGAGTGCAGGCACCAAAGAAAATCTGTTAATCGTCCCATCAATCCATTTGGAGTCCCTTGGATCCTAAGCTTTTTCTTGACCAAGATGAAATAATCCCTGTCCCTCTTGTTCTGAGCCCCACATCACTATTAACCACTTCGCATCCGGGCCATTTCTGGCTCTCCTCTCCTACATGTACAAATCATCATTTTTTTGCTAGAAAATTACTCAGAACCCCCAAATATTATATATGTTTTTTTAGCAGAGATTCTAGGGAATACAATGGCGGTTGTTGCAACTTTTTATGTCATGCAGTATTTGCGCAGTGATTTTTCGAATGCGTTTAAAAAAAAAAAAAAAAACAGTAAAGTTAGCCAATTTTTTTCGTAATGTGAAAGATGATGTACCGCTGAGTAAATAGATATCCAACATGTCACATTTTAAAATTGCGCAAACTCGCGGAATGGCGCCGAACTTTGTTACTTAAAAATCTCCATAGGCGATGCTTTAAAATTTTTTACAGGTTAGGTGTTTTGAGTGACAGAGGCGGTCTTGGGCTAGAATTATTGCTCTCACTCTAACGAACGCGACAATATCTCACACGTGTGGTATAAACGCCGTTTACATATGCGAGTGCGACTTGCGTATGCATTCGCTTCTGTGCGCGAGCTCGCGGGGATGGGGCGCTTTAAATTATTATTTTTTTTTTTCTTATTTTACTTTTTTTTTTTTTTTTCTTTACACTTTCACTTTAATTTTTTTTTGATCACTTTTATTCCTATTACAAGGGATGTAAACATCCCTTGTAATAGGAAAAGTGTGTGACAGGTCCTCTTTATGGAGAGATGCAGGGTCTATAAGACCCTACATCTTTCCTCTAGACTGGAAAGGCTGAGATCAGAAGAAAAAAACGGACGATCTCAGACTTTCCTTCTCCTTTAACTGGCATTGTTTACTTCAGGAGACCCGGACGTGACTTCATGACATGCGCCCGAGCCTCTGAGAGCCATAGAGATGACCGAGGGCCATCTGTCCCTCGGAAATCTCTGGCTTCAAGATCCGGCGGCAGGCAATTCCTTCTCCCGGTCACCGATCGCTCAGGTGAGTCGGGAGAAGCATCGGAGGGCAGCGGGAGGGGCGTCCCCTCCCGTCACCTGTAAGAACGATCAAGCAGCTGAACTGCCGCTATGATCGTTCTTATGGTGATGGGAATCGCCTGCTATAAAAAACCTCAATGATGCCTGCAGTTGTCGGCATCATTGAGATATCACCATTGAAATCCGAGGATGTCTATTGATGGCCTGCGAATATGAAGTGGTTAAGAAATGTAATTTCGGGAACCTGTACTGCTCACTGAGGTTATAGAATTCAATATTTAAATCGCTGGGTATGGGTTGAGAGCTGGTGGGGGGGTAAATTCAACTTGAAGAGAAGTTGAAGCCTTGTTTACAGCTTGGGCTTAGGATCCAAGGGATTCCCCAGAGATTGCTACCTTAATCACTCATTGGGTCAAGTCAAGGTGATTTGAGAGGAGAATCAATAGTGAAAACAGCTTGTGTTTTGGTTGTACACGTGCATGTCAAAAATGTAACATAGGTTTAACAGTCACTGACACGTGGCAATCAAAAAGGCAGCTGTGCCTGGGGTGTGTATTCTACAGCCGTGAGAATGACTCAAATATTCATTTTCACAAAGTATGTTGCCTCAGTGTTTATGATGGCAATTTGCATATACTCCAGAATGTTATGAAGAGTGATCAGATGAATTGCAATTAATTGCAAAGTCCCTCTTTGCCATTAAAAATTAACGTAATATAAAAAAAATGTCCACAGCTTTGGGAAAAATGCTTTATGACGCCTAAGAAAGCCCAGCAAGCGACAGGACCGTCTACTACAGTTGATTCAGCTGCGGGATCGGTGCACCACCAGTGCAGAGCTTGCTCAGGAATGGCAGCAAGCAGGTGTGAGTGCATTTGTACTTACAGTGAGGCGAAGACTTTTGGAAGATGGCCTGGTGTCAAGAAAAGCAGCAAAGAAGCCACTTCTCTCCAGGAAAAACATCAGGGGCAGGCTGATATTCAACAAAAGGTACAGGGATTGGACTGCTGAGGACTGGGGTAAAGTCATTTCTCTGATGAATCCCTTTTCCGATTGTTTCGGGCATCCGGAAAAAAAACGTTTGGAGATGAACAATGCCTTTTCCAGCATGATGGAGCACCTTGCCATAAGGCAAAAGGGATAAAAGGGGCTTGGGGAACAAAATATTGTGATTTTGGGTCCTTGGCCAGGAAACTCCCCACACCTTAATCCCATTGAGAACTTGTGGTCAAGAGGCGGGTGAACAGAAAAAACCCTGCAAATTCTGACAAACGCCAAGCATGGATTATGCAAGAATGGGCTGCCATCAGTCAGGATGTGGCCCAGAAATTGATTGACAGCATGCCAGAGCAAATTGTAGAGGTCGTGAAAAAGAAGGGTCAACACTGCAAATATTGACTCTTTGTGTAGCCATGTGCTCCCTTGGGAGTGGCTGGTAGCTGTGGTTCACCTTATAGCTGCCCTCAATCCCACCATATCTCACACATCCAAAGTCACTGAACAGGCCGGTTCTTGTTTTTGTTTGTTTTATTTAGAGGATTAACTTTGATAGGGAAAAGGGGTGACTGTGGGATGCCCAAAGAATTGGTTACAGAACCATCTATATATACAACCGTATATACACTCTGCTTCCTCCAGCACTTCACTTGCAGACTGTTGCTCCTTCACTTCTCTCCAGCACTTCACTTAGTTTCCAAACCTGAAGGGAAATTTACCAGGCTCACTCCATTCCTTTCTCTTCACCGCAGCTAGCACATGGGGAGGCCTGCACTCTGTTAGGAGGACCTCGGGACCACCCGTTACAGGCCAGGGTCAAAGACCCCTCAAAGTGTGGCTTATTATGTTGGTGCTAGCTGGGCCTTTGATGGACTACAACTTCCAGCCCATCCCTCTTCCACATCACATGACCTGCTTTCCTCCCAGTGACACTCCTTCCCCTGACTGGCTCCTGAGACCTCCACAGACTGTCCACTATTCCTCTCCCCTCTTCTCCAGCCTTTCCTCCAGCTCCCAGGGTCTTTCACTCACCGACTCCAGTGGATACTTTAAAGTGTTCTCAGTAGCACCTCTCCTGTTCTCCTACTCCCTTGTGCTTCTCCAGGAGTCAATTCCACTCCTGTCCTCAAGGTCACCCCTCCCCCCCAGACTGGGGGCTCCCTCCCGGGTAGAGGCCTCCACAGCACCTCTGCTACATCTTCCATGCTTCCACCTGGCCCCCCCTGCTGGCAGACTGCTGTATTTAAGGAGGCCTGCCCCCTGCCAATCCAGACTGTAGATTGGTCAGGGCTCCTTGTCATACACCAGGAAGTGACATCTCCTCATGCATCCCCCTTTCCAGAGTCTTCTCTGCTCAAAGGGGAGGAAACTCCAAGGGGTGTTCCATCCTTCCATCTCCAGCCACTCCCCAGCTCAGATCACAACATTCAGGCCTGCACCTACAGTCAGGCCTGACTAAATTTTGCCTTTCCTAGCAAAAAGACCTCACAAAAACACCTACACTTTGGGGGCTCTACACTTGCACAAACTTAAAGGAGTTGTAAAGTCTTGAGGTTTTTCACCTTACTGCATATGCAGTAAGGTGAAAAACCTCCTGTACTGAAGCAGCCCCTCAGATCCCCCCTTTACCTGAACCCGATTGTTCCAGCGTAGAGGACGAGCCCAGTATCTCCAACCACTGGCTCGGGTCCTCATTGGATAGATCGATAGCAGCAGGAGCCATTGTCAAATCCAGTGACACGGGAGCCGTGGGTGTGGCCGAGTCCTGCAGTCTGTGTCAATGGACTCTGCAGCAGGGCTCAGGTGCGCCAGGGAAAGCGACTCTCCATAGGGACACTCGAGAAGAGGAGGAGCCAGGAGTACATTCGGGGGACCCCAGAAAAGGAGGATCAGGCCGCTCTGTGCAAAACCCTTGCACAGAGCAGGTAAATATGACATGATTATTATTTAAAAAAAAAAATGAATATTTAGTATCATTTTAATGTAATTGTCAATAAAAGCCCTTAATGAAATGCTTGTAATTATACTTCAGCATACTAAAGTAACATCTGACAAAAAATCTAAAAACACTGAAGCAGCAGACTTTGTGAAAATTAATATTTGTGTCATTCTCAAAACTTTTGGCCACGGCTATACAAGTACTGCTTGGTTGTCTTTAACTGGTTCCTTAGTACTAGTAATAGCTGCCTCCAGGCATTATTTAGAACACACCCAAATAAAATTATAGATATTATATGATGAATTCATTTCCTTCAGAGACCATAAAATACATGTATTATAGATTCCCTTTAAATTGTATCTGTAAAGTTAACCATTTGTTCCTTTTAAAGTAGGCAGGTAATACAGTATTAGAAATGCATGCACCTAACAGTAAGTTTATGTATTATACCTGTACAGTTTTACAGCCTGAAATCCAGAATAACCCCCTGCAGGACCTTGTTATGCCCATATTAGTTACTGAACAATAGTGATGTGCTAGGGGGGAGGTACTGTGTATTTTCACTTACATTTGTGTTTGTATTCAAACCAATTTACCACAATATTGCCCCAGGAGAAAGGGAGTTTACCCTTTAGGCCTTGTTCACACGGATGCAATTCTGTGCATTTTATAGGCCATTTATAAACAAATATAATTGTAATTATTTTAGCATACTTCCCAACTGTCCCTGATTCTGTGAAACTGTCCTGGATGTTGACACATGTCTTGCAGTCCCATTGCCCTGGAATTGTCACGCAGCACCCCACTGCCTGCTGTTATTTTGCACAGTGGATGCAGTGCAGGGGAAAGCGTTAAACAGTAGCCGGTCCACAGTTCAGGAAGTGTACACCGTCATTCTAACTTCTGGGACTGCAGCCGTAATCTGCAGAGTACGCCAAATGTGTTCTCCATTCTCAGGTGTCCTTCATTCTTAGGTTCGAAAGTTTGAGTCATGTTTCAAATGTATAATGCACCCTGTTTGTGCTTCATAAATCAGTTTCTCCTGTGTTTGAGTGACTGAAGGCTTAAATTTCCAACTCCTTTAACCACTTGTCCTCTAAAAGATTTACCCCCCTTCATGACCAGGCCATATTTTGCAATACGGCACTGCGTTACTTAACTGACAATTGCACGGTCGTGCAATAACATTTATGTCCTTTTTTTCCCCACAAATAGAGATTTCTTTTTGGTGGTATTTGATCACCTCTGCGTTTTTTTAGTTTTTGTACTATAAACAAAAAAAGGCCAACAATTAAAAAAAAAAACAGGTATATATTTTTTACATTCTGCTATAAAATGTATCCAATTAAAATAATTGAAACAATCTAATTTCTTCATAGATTTAGGCCAATATGTATTCTGCTACATATTTTTGGTAAAAAAAAATCCCAATAAGTATATATTGATTGGTTTACGCAAAAGTTATAGTGTCTACAAACTATGAGATATTATAATTTTCAGCGACTTATAGCGTTACTTCGATTTTGTGGCCGACAAGTTGGACACTAACTGACACTTTTTGGGGACTAGTAACACTAATACAGTGGTCAGTGCTAAAAAATATGCACTGTCATTGTACTAATGACACTGGCTGGGAAAGGATTAACATCAGGGGCGATCAAAGGGTTAACTGTGTGCCTGTTTTTTTCTTACTGTGGAGAAGGTGCTTGTTCTAGGGGAAGGCATGGATCGGTGCCCCTGGTTTGCAGGGACACAGGATCCATACCTTCTGTACTGACAGAACGGCGGTCTGCCTTGTTTACACAGGCAGATTGCCGTTCTCCCTCTGTACTAAAGGATCGGTGGGTGCCGACGGACATTGAGTCCACAGTACCCGACATTCAGCTCCCGCTGGAGCAGGCTGATGGTGGCGCACTTGCGTGCCCCAGACCCGGAAGTGTCGGATCACATACTAGGTACATGATCTGGCACAGAGTGGCTTCCCTGCCTCAGTATATCTATGGTGGGTGGTCTGCAAGTGGTTAATATAGTTCCTACCACCCCCACTGCTGCCCAGAACCCCTACCAGTCAGCTACAGAAATAGGATCAGACATTGCTGCTTTCCTTTCTTTACTGTAGCCTCAGAAACCCAGTTTTTCAATGGTTTTCCAAGGCAAGGCTATATCTGCATGTCTCAGCTTATAGTTGGAAACCCCTGGCCTTCCGAAGGGGGTCCATGTCACTCTGGGGAAACAAAAACCCAAACAGTTTTGCAATCAGAACTACTGGGGAGCAGTGTTACCATAACTGATCCGTGGGGTTTTCAAGTTGACAGACCCTTGCCGATCAGCAGAGTCTGGCATGTCTGTTGTACTTCCACTTTTATATTAACAATAGAAAACCATTTTTTTAATAGCAAGCAAGAAAGGTAATTTTGTGACATGCTTTTTTGTATTTAGGATGCATTGCCATTGTGTTAAAATCAGCAGTTTCAATGAATATACCGAATTTCAGAATCAATAACTTCCTCTAATCCTGTGAAATCAGATTGTGTCCCCTGTATATGGGTTAAAGTTCTAAAACACCATGTGTGACTGGGGCTACCTTTTAATTAAGAATGGTTTAGTGGCTAATATTCAGTCCTTGTATTGTTGGGGTCTTGGCTTAAATCCTATTTTTACCTTACTGAGTATGTATGTTCCTCATGTATTTGTGCAGGTTTTTATTGAATCTGCTGGTTTTCTTTCCATAGTCAAAAAACTAGAGCTTACAGGTAGACTCGTTTGCTTTCATCCAAATTGGGCCAGCTTTTTTGTGCCTGTGTGTAATACACACGATCAGAAAATCGCACAATAAAATACAGCTTTCAAAGCGATCGTACAATAATAGTACACCGCTTTCAAGAACCAGTCATGACCGTTCATGCAAAATTATCCAAAGGGACAAACACAAAAATTCTACTTTTCGTTTAATCAGTACAGCATTTGTCCAAAAAAAAGGACTAAGACCATGCATGCTCGGAAACAAAAGAATAAATTACAATACAATACGACACATTATAACACTTCCCAAGTTGTAGTCTGTCGTATGAGAATTTTCATAACTTGACCTTAACCAATAACCTATTGGTTTTCGATTTGAAAACAAAAAAAAAGAATAATCATTTGCCCAATATTCTCATTGTGTGTACGAGACTTATGCCTGTAGTAGGGATTTTAAGCTCCTTTTGTAGACCTGGAATCACGTGAATAGTTGAGTATTCTTTGTAAACAACTGTAGTATTTGCCAGCACGATCTAAATAAAATAAATTAATAAATGAAAAGGGTAAAAGCACAAAATTACAGCTTTACAGTCCATGCAGTAACAATGAAATGTTTGGCGGTGTGGAACTTTAAAGGCAGTGGATTCTACTATAAACGCGAGCCAATGGGCCAATTAAAATGATTCACTTTTTAACTCTGTGAAATCACTGGTGCTTGGCACTAAGTGAAATGAATCGTGAAATTCTAATAATTACATTTCTTGTTTGTCAAACTATTCATATTTATAAAGGGGAAAGGCATACAGTAAAGCCTTAGCAGATATGTTAATCGATGTGGACACAGTTGAAAGGACTTGACATATGCAAAAAAAAAAAAAAAAAAAAAAAAAAAAAAATCAGCCATATATTATTCAACACACACACTCAGAATAATGTGTACTGTAGTGTATGTAAATAGAATAAATGAACCAGCATTACAACCTTACAACCAAATTTTAAAGCTTCTAAATTTAAGCCTATTTTACTATAAAATGAACTGTACTTCTTCTCTGTCCATGCCATTTTCTTTTTTTGATTATTTTGGGGGTTTTGACCTTCTGCAATTAGTGTCATATTTCTCATGACTGAACATTGCTTAGTTTTAGGGCTTTAGAGTTACAGCCAAATTTAGTAATGATCATCAATACTAATCCTGTGTTTACAGATGGTATATCGTATATGGAAATAGCTGTTCTTACACCACATAGTATAGACAGTAAAACAAAGAATAAATAAGCAAAGCAAATAACAATACCACTTCCAGGTGCTCTGACAGTGTCCCCATGCTGACATCAATAAAGAACAAGTATAAAGATCGCTATTGCTGGATCTTTGCAAGTAAGCATTTTTTTGTCACATACCTAAAACTAAAACATTGCAGCACATTTCAGGCAAATGTTATTTATTAATCTAAGGATTGATCAAGTTCTTCTGTCCAAAATGTGATGCAGTGCTTTGGATTTGGCTATGGGTCAATAATAGTGCAAATTGCTTGCTATAGCCTACACTTCTACTTGGTAGGATATGAGGTTCCACTTATCCAATGCCTGACCATATTAAGATTCTGTTGCTCTTCGCAGTTTCTGCAGATCTTTAGAGCCTATCTCCACCGTCAGCATCATGTTACACATGTATTTGGGACCCCCACCCCTAACCACAACTCCACCACATATGTAGTATATATAGGGTATATAATATGATGCTCTAAAGTGGTTCTAAAGGCAAAATGTTTTGTACCTTAATGCATTCTCTGTATTAAGGAAAAAAGACCTCCCCATCAGCCCCTCCTTATGTTTTCCTGAGTGCTATCTCGATCCAGCACTGTGCCTGAGAGCAGTGGCTCTCTCATCTCTCAATTTCCTCACTGGACATAGAGCCATTGGTGCCTGCTGCTGTCAATCACAGCCTGTCAGCAGGGAGTGGGGAAGAGGCCACGCTGCGCTATGTGCATAAATGGGGACACACAGCCTGTCCCGGGATCGAGCTTGCATCAGTGCCCCCATAGCAAGCAGCTTGCTATGGTGGTATTTGGAAGAGTGGAGGGGCCAGGAGCAGTGGTGGGGAACCCCAGAAAAGGAGGATCTGGCTGCTCTGTGTGAAACCATTGCAAAGAGCAGGCAAATATAATATGTATGTTTTGTTTTTTTTAAATTCCTTTACAATCACTTTAAATGTCTATACAAGGTAAGATTAAGAGATTAAGGCATTCCATACATTATGCAATGTTCTTGTACAATTTTCCTTTAGATTTACCAAAACCATGTAAATATGGGGTCAAACCTAGACACTTTCAATTTGTATGCAATCAGGCAGGCCCTGGCTCTACAGTTTAAAGCGCAGTTCCACCCAAAAGTGGAACTTCCACTGATTGGATTCCTCCCCCCCTCAGGTGTCACATTTGGCACCTTTTGGGGGGAGGGGGAAGAGGACACCTGTCTTTAGACACATCCGGAAGATCGGGCCAGCGGCCGCGGCTGCTGACGTCAGCAGCCAGGCTCCCTCCTCCATCCTCGCTCTGCTACTGGCCACCTGGCCAATAGCAGAGCCTCGCATATGTGCAGTAAGGTGCCCGGCGTGAAGCTGTAATGCTACACGTCTGGGTTCCCTTACCCGCAATGGACGCGGCTGCACCCGATCCGAAGATTGGCGGCGGGTACCGACATCACTGGACTCCAGGACAGGTAAGTGTCCTATTATTAAAAGTCAGCAGCTACTGTATATGTAGCTGCTGACTTTTAATTTTTTCAGCCCTGGGTGGACCTCCACTTTAAGGTAAATTGAACAAGAAAACTGTATAATATATGGCCAGCTTAAGGATGTTAAGTCTGGAACACATCATCTGGTATGATGACCTGTAGATTTAAGTTGTGAATATAAGATATTATTTTGGACAATGGCTGTGGGAGGCAGAAGTATTGACTAACACATCCTTTGTTGCTGGCGGAGAGATCATTTAAGCAGAGAAGCCGTATAATATTATACTAGCCCTTACACCTCTGCTCACATGGTACTATTGGCAAAACTTCTCCTTTGATATTGAATAGCCTTAATAGTCCACTTAATCAGGAAAAAAAGATTTGTCAATTGCACTCTAGAGGGGATTGTCAAGGGAAGGCTTGCATCTATTGCCAGAGACAAATTTTAATTTGTTATTGCTGCTTGTTTAATGTGAAGAATTCTGGCCAGAGAGGTGATCAAAAATTGGGTCTTTCCTTACAAATCTATCATTCATATCAATCAGGCACACTGTATGTGAGCTTTACAAGAGCTTTATCAAATTAGATTATTGTGTGGCCTAGGTTGCATTGTCTCTGGCTGCTAGGGGAATTGTGGGCATTTCATGTCATTTGAAAACTGAGTCCATTGTTTCAGATTTGCAGTAAAATAAGTAGATGAACAAGGGATATGCACAAAGTAGAACATTCATGTACAAGGCATTTGGCAATGGCAGATCACATATTTCTCTCATGGCGGGGGTACTTTAACACCTCCTAATAGAAGGTTCTCCTTTACCTCTGCGGTTGAAAGATCTGCAAGGTTTCCCATGTGCTGCTGCGGTGTCAGAAGAAAATTACTTCAAACTCATTATGTGCTAGAGATTTCTAACAGACAATAGTACGCCCCTTGTGAATTCAGATTTTGTCTATTAACTAAGCAGCTGCTATTTTTGTTTTAAATTTATGATCGGATGTGTAGACTCAAGGGGCGAGGAAGTTCAAAGGATAACTGTCCTGTTAAACCTGATGAGTTCCTTTATATAATTGCAAATATTACTTTTTCCATTTCTTCTTTCCTGTGCTTTAAAATATGTCACATGCCAATATAAAGATTTTGTATGTTTGCCCACTGACAATGATCATTCTATAATTTTAATGGTAGGTTTGTTTTAACAGTGAGAGACAGAATAACAACAGAAATATCCAGAAAAACACATTTCAAAAAAGTTATAAACATTTGCATTTTAATGATAGAAATAAGTAGTGATCTCCTATTAATCATCAATATTTCTGGCTCCCAGGTGTCTTCTATACAGGTAACAAGCTGAGATTAGGAGCACTTTCTTAAAGGGAGTGCTCCTAATCTCAGCTGGTTACCTGTATAATAGACACCTGTCCACAGAAGCAATCACTCAATTAGATTCTAATCTCTCCACCATGGCCTAGAGCAGTGGTTCTCAACTCTGGTCCTCAGGACCCACCAACAGGCCAGATTTTAAGTATTCCCTTGGGGAGATGCAGACTAGAATACTGCAATCACTGAGCAGCAAATTATATCACCTGTGATGTATTTCAGTTATCCTGCAAACCTGGCCTGTTAGTGGGTCCTGAGGACCGGAGTTGAGAACCACTGGCCTAGACCAAAGAGCTGTCCATTGATGTCAGGGACAATATTGTAGACCTACACACGGCTTGAATGGGCTACAAGACCATCACCAAGCAGCTTGGTGAGAGGGTGACAACAATTGGTGTGATTATTCGCAAATGAAAGATACACAAAATAACTGTCAATCTCCCTCAGTCTTGGGCTCCATGCAAGATCTCACCCTGTGGAGTTTCAATGATCATGAGAACGGTGAGGAATCAGCCCAGAACTACACAGGAGAATCTTGTCAATGATCTCATGGCAGCTGGGACCATAGTCACCAAGAAAACAATTGGTAACACACTACGACGTGAAGGACTGAGATCCTGCAGCACCCGCAAGGTCCTTCTGCTCAAGAAAGCACATGTACAGGCCCGTCTGAAGTGTGCTAATGAGCATCTGAATCATTCAGAGGAGAATTGGGTGAGAGTGTTGTGGTCAGATGAGACCAAAATCAAGCTCTTTGGCATCAACACTACTCTCTGTGTTTGGAGAAGAAGGAATGCTGCCTATGACTCCCAAGAACATCATCCCCACCATCAAACATGGAGAAACATTGCCTGAATGGCAAGCGTCATATCTGGAGGAAACCAGGCACCACTCATCACCAGGCCAATACCATCCCTACAGTGAAGCATGGTGGTGGCAGCATCCTGCTGTGGGGATGTTTTTCAGTGGCAGGAACAGGGAGACTAGTCAGGATCGAGGGAAAGATGAATGCAGCAATGTACAGAGACATCCTTGAATTTCTGCTCTGGACCTCAGACTGGGGAGAAGGTTCAACAGGACAATGACCCTAAGCACACAGCCAAGATAGCAAAGGAGTGGCTACTTGCCAACTCTGTGAATGTCCTTGAGTGCCCTTGAGTGGTCCAGACTTGAACCCAATTGAGCATCTCTAGAGAGATCTGAAAATGGCTGTGCACCAACGCTCCCCATCCAATCTGATGGAGCTTGAGAGTTTGAAAGAGGGAGAAACTGCCCAAAAATAGGTGTGCCAAGCTTGTAGCATCATACTCAAAAAGACTTGAGGCTGTAATTGGTGTCAAAGGTGCAACAAAATATTGAGCAGAGGCTGTGAATACATATGTACATGTGATTTTTTTTTTTTTAATAAATTTGCAAAGATTTCAAACAAACTTCTTTCACATTGTCATTATGGGGTATTGTTTGTAGAGTTTTGAGGAAGATAATGAATTTAATCAATTTTGGAATAAGGCTGTAACATAACAAAATGTGGAAAAAGTGAAGCCCTGTGAATACTTTCTGGAAGCACTGTATATTAGTAGTTGTTGCTGTAACAATCTTAATAGCAAATAACGTGTACATTATTACTTTGTAAATTGATCCTAATTTGATTTAAAAGTATAGTTATCCATTAAAGCAGAACTAAACCTAACTTTTAGAAGGCTGCAAGTAGGCGGCTCTTTACTGTAGAAGAGACATGCTAGGTCTCTTTTGGAAAAATACACAACTACCTGCCTGTTTGCAGTTTTCTATTGAATGTACCCTAAGCTGTGCATGTGCAGCCCAGTGAGCATTCCCAGCATACTCCGGCTGTGCAAGAATGACTGGCTCCCATGCGCATGTCCACGCTGGCCAATCAAGAGACGGAAAACCCGATACCCAGGAAGAAAATGACAGCAGCTGGCGAGGGATGTAACGAACGATTCACTGAAAGATGGAAAGCTGGGCATATTGGGGAGTTTAGTTTCATATTATTAATTACAATCAGGGCTGCTACTACCTTGGTCCTTTAGCCTTTAGTAGTGGGCAGCATGACATAGGGCCTCTGGCTGTTATCTACATTGAAAATATAAAAGAAATCCCCACGTATCCATAGGTACAAGAGCAGCCATGATTCATGGGTGCGTCCTGCTCAAGGGGTGAGATTTCAGCACTGCCTTGAATGGCACAAAAAAGTAGAGCTCTTGTTTGGGGTCTTAATACGGGTTACGCTTAATTTTTCCTTTTTTTTTTTTTTTTTTTTTTTTTTTTTTTTTTTTTTAGATATTCTTTAGATATCTGGTATTACTGTTTACCACTATATATTTTGCTGCCTATTATTGTATTCTGTTCTGTTTCTTGGCTGAATCTGTCTATCTTTCTTTTTTTTCCTCCAACAGAGATTTTAAAAGTAAGAACGTATTGTTGAAAAATGACCTGACAGCAATTTTGGCAGATTTTGGGTTAGCTGTACGGTTTGAACCTGGAAAACCTCCTGGTGATACTCATGGACAGGCAAGTATAATCCTAAATTCTTAAAGTGTAGCTAAAACCAGTTTTGTTTTTTTCAGTTTTAGATACAGTTGGCAAGGGTTGGAACCACTGTCGGGGTTCATTCGCTGTCTGTTTTTGCTGGGGATATTTACACTAAAATGGTCCTGCTGACCAGTGTCACTGGGACTGAAATTAAAAAAAATCCTAAAATGTGAAGTTGTTGTGGGAATAGTAATGGGGGGAAATTTTTTCTGGATAATTTTCTTCACTTTGGAGAGAACTCCTCTCCTTCCTGTCTTGAGATACAACAGGAAGTTAATTTCTTTCCAATGGGACACATTGAGAGGGGTTTTTAACTATTCTTTAGGTTACATGTACACAGACTTTGTTCAACCTCCCATGAATGACTCAACTTGACAGCTAGAAACCGATGTTTAACCACTTCCCGACCGCCGTTTGCAGAATTACGGCCGGGAAGTGGCTTAGTTATCCTGACTGGACGTCATATGTCGTCCTCAGGATAACAAGCCGCCGCGCGCCCGGGAGGAGGGGGGGCGCCCATCGCGGCGATCTGTGGTGTGGGAGGTCAGTCTGACCCCCCGCAATACCGATCTCGGTAAAGTGCTTCAATCCGAAGCACTTTACCATGTGATCAGCCGTGACCAATCACAGCTGGCCACAGTGTAACACAGGAAAGCCGTTTATCGGCTTTCCTGTACTCGGGTCTTCAGACCTGAGTAGTGGAGAGCCGATCGGCTGCTCTCCTGACAGGGAGGGTTTGTGCTGATGATTTATCAGCACAGCCCCCCCCTCTGATTGCCACACTAAACCACCAGGGAGCCTGCCCAGGGACCACCAGCAATGTCCCCACCCAGGACCACCAGGGAGCCGATCTGGACCAGCAGGGAGACCACCGTAGACCACCAGGTAAGGGGCATAGTGCCCAATATGAATGGCACTTAGTGCCACCTTCAGATGCCACCCTAGACCACCAGGGAATGGGCCCCTTTCTGTGCATATGCCCACCAGTGCCCCTATCAGTGTGTACCAGCGCCCCGATCAGTGCATACCAGTGCCACATATCAGTGCCCACCAGTGCCACCTACTAGTGCCCACCTATCAGTGCCGCCTATGAGTGCCAATCAGTGCCGTCTATGAGTGCCCATCAGTGCCGCTTATCAGTGTCCATCAGTGCTGCATATCAGTGCCCGTCAGTGTTTAATATCAGTGCCCGTCAGTGCTGCTTATCAGTGCCGCCTAACAGTGCTCATCATTGCTGCATATAAGTGCCACCTCAACAGTGCCAATCAGTACTGCCAGATCAGTGCCCGTCAGTGTAGCCTCATCAGTGCCCATCAGTGATGGAGAAAATTTACTTATTTACAAAGTTTTGTGACAGAAATAGAGATTTTTTTTTTTTTTTTCAAAATTTTCGGTCTTTTTTTGTTTATAGCGCAAAAAATAAAAAACGCAGAGGTGATCAAATACCACCAAAAGAAAGCTCTATTTGTGGGAACAAAATGATAAAAACTTTGGTTACAGCGTCGCACGACCGCGCAATTCTCATTCAAAACACAACAGCACTGAAAGCTGAAAATTGGTCTAGTAGGAAAGTGTTCCAAGTGCATAGTATTGAAGTGGTTAAAAAACTGCTTGTTTGCCGCCAGAATAGTTTTTCTTTTTTTTAAATGAAAAACGTCTTTAACCACTTTAATACCAGGCACTTAGAACACTTCCTGCTCAGACCAATTTTCAGCTTTCAGTGCTGTTGCGATTTGAATGAGAATTGCGCAGTCGTGCGACGTTGTACCCAAACAGTTTTTATAATTTTGTTCCCACAAATAGAGCTTTCTTTTGGTGGTATTTGATCACCCCTGCGGTTTTTATTTTTTGTGCTAAAAAAAAAAAAAAAAAAAAAAAAATTTTTCTTTGTTTCTGTCACAAAAGTTTGTATAAAGTACATTTTCTCCTTCACTGATGGGCACTATGAGGCTATACTGATGGGCACTGATGAGGTGGCACTGATGAGGTGGCACTGATGAGGTGGCACTGATGAGGTGGCACTGATGAGGTGGCACTGATGAGGTGGCACTGATAAGGTTGCACTGATGATGGGGCACATATGCAGCACTGATGGGCGGCACTGACAAGCAACACTGATGGGCACTGATACGTGGCACTGATATGCGGCACTAAAGGACACTCATAGGTGGCACTGATTGGCACTGGGCACTGATAGGTGGCACTTTTAGGTGGCACAGGTGGGCACTTTTAGGTGGCACAGGTGGGCACTTTTAGGTGGCACAGGTGGGCACTTTTAGGTGGCACAGGTGGGCACTTTTAGGTGGTACAGGTGGGCACTTTTAGGTGGTACAGGTGGGCACTTATAGGTGGCAGTGGTGGGCACTGGTGCAACAAGCACTGTTAGGGATGGCACTGGCAGGCATCATACATGGGCATAGTGCCATCCCTACAGTGCACAATATTGCCCTTATGTGGTGGTCTAATGGGGGCTCCCTGGTGGTCCTGGGCAGCCTCCGTGTGCCTTCCCTGGTGGTCCTGGGCGGCCCCCTTGCGATGTCCGGGGGGGGGCGGGGTTTCCCTGGTGGTCCTGATCCGGCTCCCTGGTGGTCCAGTGGGGGTGATCCTGAGGGTGGCTGCACTGATAAACATTCAGCACAGCCCCCTGGATTTTCACGGGTGGACACGGTGGATTTTCACGGGTGGACACGGTGGATTTTCACGGGTGGACA
>BLSH010445724.1:1054086-1065284 GCA_018402905.1 Glandirana rugosa
CCCCTGCTGTGTTCCTATCTTTTTGTGCATGGTTGAGTCGCTTAGCCTTGTTTCCACATCTCAACATCGTGGAGTCTGTCTGGAATTACATGTAGAGATGGAAGAATTTGAGACAGCCTAGATCCACAGAAGATCTGTGGTTAGTTCTCCAAGATGTTTGGAACAACCTACCTGCTGAGTTCCTTCACAAACTGTGTCCAAGTGTACCTAGAAGACCTAGTGGGTCTCTGCCTATTTTCCCCTGAGGAAGCCAAAACAGGCGAAACGCGCAGGGAAAAGAGAAACGTATCCCTCATCCTCTTTCACCTGCTAGCCAGTCACCGGAGCCACACTTCTTCTCCACCGACTTGGGAGCATCTAGACCCATCGGGTCATGTTCTGTTTGTCCGGTCTTTCATTGTCTATGTATTTCATGTTTTGTCGCCTATCTATGAGTGATTTTATGCTCCTGTTATAACTATTTGATTACATTTTGTAATACATATAGATTTCCTCTGTGTGTATGTCTGATCATTCAGAGAGGGTTGATTCAACAAAGTCCCATTCCATATCCATGGGGAGGTGCTCCACCCCAAAAATATTTTTTTCTCTCTATTTGTACCTAGAAGTTATTTGATAAAAATACACTATTAACACTTCTATTTCTCAAAGCATTCTTAATTTGCAGCATTTTCACACCTGCCTAAAACTTGTGCATAGTACTGCACTTCATTACAGGTGTATTGCCTCACAAAAGCTATCATTTCTTTTTATTTTTTTATTATGGCTAAACTTCCGTTTTAAGCATTTAAAAAAAATAACCTGGGTTTGTCTGGGACCTGTTAATGAGTATGTTGCTACTTGGTTTTCCAGGGCCTGTTGATGAGTATATGTTACCATTTGAAGAAGAGATTGGTCAGCATCCTTCTTTAGAAGACTTACAGGAAGTAGTGGTGCACAAGAAGATGCGCCCTGTATTTAAAGACCACTGGTTAAAACATCCAGTAAGTGCCACTTAATTATATGTCATTAAAATATTCTCACCCTGCTTTGGATTTATTAACAAAAACAAATGCCAGGAACTTGAATGTATGCTTGTTTTTTTTCATCTTCCCTGTTTTCATTTTAAACGAATTTGCAGAGCCAGAATTGGCCACTGGCCTACTGTAGATGTAGAGATGATGTTGACTTCATCATAGAGGACACCTGTCTGCACTGACAATTGGGCAGGTCTGGCATTACCGAAGCGCTGGTCTGCCTGTGGGCTAGCTTGCACTTTTGACAAGCTTTAGAGTGTAGGTTCACCTTCAGCAAGATTTTTCCAAAATGCCCCTATGCAATTACAAACCCCCTGAATAGTACATAGCTGAGCTCCTTCTGTTTTTAAATGGTGCTCATCTTTCCATTATACATGAAGCTGTTGGAAAGACTCTCCACAAAAACCGCTGGCCCTCTCTATCTTGCCATATGCAGGACAGGCTGGACATTTAAATTGTGTGGCTCCTCTGAGCTGTTCAAACTGTGCATGTGTGCAGCACACAGCACACTCTCCCCTGCTCTAGCTGAGCTTGGTAGTGGCTGCTCCAGGCCAGTCGGTAGTGGCCACTCTCTCCTTCCCTTGTTGAGCTCAGCTGGAGCCGAAGATGGCACACATATGCACTTTGAACAGCCTGGATCACCCCCTTGGGGAAAGGGCAGGGGGGGGGGGGGTGACGGTGCACAATTCAAATGCCAATTCAATTGCAAATGGCAGGATGGAGGGGGTTCAAGTGGCCATTATCTTTTGTAGATAGGCCCCTCCCAACAGCTGCATGTGTAATGGGAGGGCATGCAGCATTTAAACCAGGAGGTGCGCTGGTATGTACTATGCAAAGAATATGGAATTGCACAGGTGAGCTTACACCTGTCATAAGAAAATATGGTGGCTGTCAATGCTTACCTCCTCCCAAACATGCTATTTTCCTGGCTCTTATGTTGGTCCTTCTGTGTCAATGATATGGAACAGAAGTTTAACCGCTTGCCAACCCGCTACAGTACATATACTGCAGCGGGGCGGAAGCTGAAGGCACAGCGACACGTACATAGCTGCCTATTTCCGGGTTTCAGGCATGCACACACCCCCGCCCACCTACTCCACTGCGCTTTGACACAGCAGGAGTTTGTCATCAGATCCTGGCAAATGTTTCATTCCTGGGACCTGCTGATTGGCTATATCGAATCACAGCCTAGAGCCCTGTGTTGCTAAACAACACAGGGCTCTATACAGTTATTTATCAAATAACTTTCCTTGCAAAGCAGAAAAAAGAAACTGATGTGCATTAAAATTAGCACAAAGCACACACACATTAACACTTGTTAACACCTTGATTGCCCCGAGATGTTAATCCCTTCTGTGCCAGAGTCATTAGCACAGTGACAGTGTATATTAGCACCGATCACTGTATTCATGTCACTGGTGAGGTCAGTGGCAGTTAATTCTCACTAAGTGCTAGTTAGTGTCAGATTGGCCACCGCACTATCACAGTCCCATTATAAGTCGCTAACCGCCATTACTAAAAAAAAAAAAAATCCAATGTAAATCCCATAGTTTGTAGACACTTTAGCTTTCACACAAACCAATTAATGTACACTTGTTTTTTTGTTTTTTGTTTTTTTTTACCAAAGACATGTAGCAGAATACATTTTGGCCTACATTTATGAAGAAAGATGAACAAAAAAAAAATTGGATAGGTTTTAGAGCCGAAAGTAAAAAATATTTTTTTCCCCCAAATGTTATGTCTTTTTTTTTTTCGTTTATATAATAAAAAAATAAAAAAACGCAGTGGTGATCAATTGCCACCAAAAGAGAGCTCTATTTGTGTGAAAAAAAATATATAAATTTAATTTGGGTACAGTGTTATATAACCATGTAATTGACAATTAAATTAGTTCAGTGCTGAATAGCAAAATATGGCCTGGTCACGAAGGGGGTAACATTTTCTGGAGCTCAAGTGATAAAGATCAAAAAATGTCTGTAGTCAATATTTGCATATTTAGTCTGTGTCAGGGACCCAAAGCGTAGAAGTAAGAGAGCCTGCATTAATCGGACAACAATTTTAGATGAAAAGGTCAGCCATAACAGCCCTCCATGTTTCTTTTTATGAGAAATGAACTTTAATAAGATTTGTTTTATCAAATAGAAGAGCTCACTGCGGATTTCATATATTTTCCACTAGTGTCTACATTGGTACTGAGCTGGCAGTGATACCACGCTACATTAGGACTCTGCCGGGTTTTCGATGAAAAATAAACTATTGTGTGTTCAGTTGTCTTTAAAGTGGAAGTAAACCCTCCTATCAGTTTCAGCCAAGGAAGCGGCCATCTTGGCCCTCTGTTTACTCTTCGACTGCCATGATGCTGCACATGTGATCAGTTCTAATACCAGCCATTGGATGGTTTGACAGCTTGGTTGAGAGCACAACCAATGTAACTGTTTTTTGAAACTGTTAAATCAATGAGTTTACTTCCTTTTTAACCTTACTAAAGAAAGTCCTTACACATAAATTATGCACCAGTGTGGGAAGAGGCTTCACAAAGATGGATTTTGAGTGCTATGGGCAACATTAAGAATCTTGACTTGGTTGACATGCTATAGATAGCAAGCATTTACTGTAACCCTTTTTGTTGTCAGGGTTTGGCACAGTTATGTGTCACAATTGAAGAGTGCTGGGACCATGATGCAGAAGCGCGGCTGTCTGCAGGATGTGTGGAGGAACGCATTTCTCAAATCCGCAAATCCGTGAATGGCACTACCTCGGACTGCCTTGTATCCATTGTTACATCTGTCACCAATGTGGACTTGCCGCCCAAAGAGTCCAGTATCTGAGTCATTTTTTGCTTTTGTCTTTCCAGACTCAAAGTTCAAAACAGCAGAAATATCTATGAAAAAATTCTATATAAAAATATAAAAAAAGGAAAAAAAAATGCACCTACACACATACACACAAATGCAGCTGCTATTTTAACTTGACTTTTTTATTATTATGGGTTTTTGTTGAATTTTTCTTTTCTTTTTTTTTTCTTTTTTTAATTTTTATTATTTTGTTTCTCGTTGGGATGGGTTGGATCAATTTTACCAGCACGTTGTTCTATTGTGTACATATATATAAATATATGAATATTAAAAAAATCAAAAACTGTAAAAAAAACAAACAAAAAAACGAACATCTCAGCAAGCATTCAGGTGCCGACTTATGAATGCAAAAAGGTGAAGGTACTTCAGAACCTCAGCAAACTCCTTTTTAGGTAATATATTGGTTTCTCTTAATATGTGAGGTTCTCAGGAGAGGACCCATTGGAGACCACCTACAAAATGCTGCAAACTTTGTAGTAAGCTAAAGACTGTTACATAAGATACACCTTCCACAAACAGGATTTCCTCTCAACAACCGTGATCACCTTCTATTCTTACCTTCTGGACCTAGCTCTCCAAAAATTGTCTGTCGTGTCTTTTGCGGATCTAACGGGTGTCTTTGTAACATGTAGAGAAACTCAAAACCGAATGTTCTCTCAATTTGAGAGCTAAATATTTCAGAGGTTCTTTGTGTGGGCAGGGCAGATGGTGGTGGCACATTGCAGCATTTGGCAAATGGTTTATTGCTACAAAGCTACTCCTCAGGTAAAATTATTTAAAAGGGGAAGGATGCTTTTTCAGAGCAGAGCATTGCCATACAAAACCAGGACAGAGAAAGGAAGGCCTCAGCAGTCTCATGGCATGGTTTAGTATAATAACCTAAGAATGATGATCTTGCAGTCCTTTGGCTATGGAGAATGTTCATGTTCTACTAGTGGCTGTGGCAGGATGTGGGGGGGCATTACATCTCCATAGTTTTTAGGTTGCACAGACCTGGTCTAAAAAAAAGTCCATATCAATTTATAACACCGATCTACTGGAAATGTATTTTTTAATTTTCAGGAAATGTCAGCTGCCTTGTTTGGTAACCAGGTGACTTCTCACTAGTATCAACGGGTCATGGGCTTAGCAACCATTAAAAGCTTTAAACAAAACAATCTGTTCACGTGATACATGTAAACATCCTTTTTACCTGCATTAGTGTTGCTGTAAGGTATTCCTTCTCTGTACCTTGGAATTTAAAACCTAGCTTGGTGCATATTCAGATCCCACTAGATTTGCCATAACCTTGCTCAAGTCAGTGAATGTTTCTGATGCTGCTGATTCAATACCTGGATACATTTCCATCTGCAAAACAAGCAATTTTTTTTTTTTTTTTTTTTTTTAATAAACGCATTCAATTTACGTGGCTTCCAAGGTAGACCTCTTCAAGTGTTGGTTAACTGCACAGTTTACACATTGTGTGTTATCCAATACATGATGGAGTTCAATTACAAACGAAAAAGTAGATACAATTTCAAAAAAATGTCATGACCATAGACCACCTCAAACCAGAAATACCTCAGAATTTTGTACTTGTATAAGTTTATTATATATTTTTAGTTGTGTTGTCTTGTAGTAAGTATATTTTAATGTAAGTTGGCTTTTCTGACAAGGGAATTTAAAAAAAAAAAAAATTAAAAGAAAAAAAAAAATAATTTTCAGAATCTCTTAGGAAGTGCTACCTTTTTGTTTTTATAAGAGCACCATTGTAAATAATTGTATAAATTTGTAGATGAACTGCCTACATAAGATAATTTGGTATCATTCATACATTTGTAATGGCTGTTTAGCCAGGTATATTTTTAACCGACAGTAAGCCTTTTCTTTTTCTGTCATTCCTAATATGGATTGTCTTTGTCTGCAGAGTGACATTTAAAAGTCTTGCAGTTGGTAGTTTGCTACCATGCTCTCAATATAAATTTTTTTTTTGTGAGGAGAGGAGGGGATTGGGGGTTAACATGGCTATTACGATTACTTAAACCTAAGCTACATATATACTTTTATGTGTTTGTTAATGTGCCTTTATTCACAAATACTGTTAACAAAGACTATTTGGTCTTTTTCTTTAACTGCACCTTGGATATCCATTTTCTTTTCATTATTTAATTTTTATTAGGAAAGGCTTACTGTCATCTCTCAATGTCTAAGTGAACTTTGCAGCTGTTCTGTTTTTCCTTCCCTAATTTAAAAAAAAAGCAAATCTCAGAAGCTTTAATGTCCTAAGTACAAGTGCCATATTTGATTTGATAGCCTTCTACTAAGATGTATGTCTTTTTAGACAGTATGATCATGTGATTAGAATGTTGTTGCAAAAATGGCACATTATGTGCCTGACTTTTTTTTTTAATGCCAATTTTAGCATTACTTTAGAAGTTTTTATATTATGTTGTCAGTACTACACAACCAAACCTGGAATATATGGAAAATAACCAGAATCAGTATGTGGGGTTTTATTGTACAATGTGTACAAAACCTTTTTTTCTATAGGGAATAGATTGTTACATTACTGTAACATAAGTTTTATGTTATGTATTTAGTGGAACAAAAATATTTTCATCACAACGTGTTCATGAAGGTGAATACATCAACTCTGTGCTTCATTCTGAAGAATTTCATGTGACAAAAAGAACTTTTTAGTTTTTAGGTAACCAAAGTAATCATTCACTTAAATGTAGAACATGATGTTACACACTTGATGTTGCATGTAGATTTGCTTGTGAACAAAAGTATTGCTTTCAGCAGTTAAATTAGCTCAGTCAGTAGGGAAATGTTCACAAATCTGTATGTGTGTGTATATAGATATACACTATATTACCAAAGTATTGTGATACCTGCTTTTACACGCACATGAAGTTTAATGGCACCCCAGTCATAGTCAGTAGTGTTCAATATTGAGTTGGTCCACCCTTTGCAGCTATAAAAGCTTTGACTGTTCTGGAAAGGCTGTCCACAAGGTTTAGGAGTGTGTCTGTGGGAATGTTTGACCATTCTTCTTGGGGCCAAGCCCTATTCCTGAGAAACAACCCCACACCATAATCCCCCCTCCACCAAATGATTTGGATCAGTGCACAAAGCAAGGTCCATAAAGACATGGATGAGCGAGTTTGGGGCGGACGACCGTGACTGGCCTGCTGAGTCCTGACCTCGACCCGATAGAGCACCTTTGGAATGAATTTAAGTGGAGACTCTGAGCCAGGCCTTCTTGTCCAACATCAGTGCCTGACCTCACAAATGTGCTTCTGGAAGAATGGTCAAACATTCCCATAGAGACACTCCTAAACCTTGTGGACAGCCTTCCCAAAAGAGTTGAAGCTGTTATAGCTGCAAAGCGTGGGCCAATGCAATATTGAATCCTACGGACTAAGACTGGGATGCCAAGTTCATGTGCGTGCAAAAGCAGTTGTCACAATACTTTTGACAATATACTGTCCATCTATCTATCTGACGCATTCACTTTTTGTCAAAGCAATGTAACTAGGATGTAACTATCCATTTGTTGGTCGTTAAACGTTTAACATAACTTTTTTGTACTTTTTAGATTAAATCAGTTTGATATGTAACCTAAATATAACATAATTTGTCTATGAAAAATGCCTAAAGAAAACATTGCTACATTTTTCAAGGTCTTACAGAAGTGAAACTTCTTCCAAAACCAAAGGTTGATAAAAATTTAGGGAGACTAAGAGTGATTCTGTTTCAAGGAGCCAATGAGAAATATGCAAACGTACATTAAGAGTTGATTGTGAATATATTTTAGTACTAGCAAACAAAATGTAAAAATTTGAGCACTTTTCTTAAATGTAATTTTTGTATAATTACTATACTCGCCAAATCACAGAATAATAAAACAAAATAGAACAAGCCTTGATAATTCATTTTGGTGTTTTATTGTAGGCACCAAGTAATATCTAGGCATGTACTAAAAAAGGCAAAAAATAAATTGTACTGATGTTATAAAAATAACAAAGGTGCAGTGCGTGAAACCAGATTAGCAGTCCAGTGATGATAATATAAAAACTGTCTCTATGAAGAATCAGGGTAGTAATGAATCAGTTGGACAAAGAATAGCCAAGAGGGAGCCTCCACCAATACCCCTTCACACTGACCTCCACTACAGAGATCAATCAAGCCTGTTCAAAACAGATGGCTGGAGTATTGTCTTAGGGAGATGCCTCCTATTCCTCCTTAGATGTATCTCCACTGCCCAGGGTAAATGGGTAACTCGCATCCATGCAGGGAGGAAGAAAATGGGAATATCATGGTGCAGTATGTTACAAAAGTTTTAATAGAAGTAGTAAAATCTTGCACTCACGTGTTATAAAAGCAATACAGACAGTATTCCCAAGTAACAACTCGTTTCCAACCAACAAAATGGTCGCCGTGTCCCAGTGGGCGATGTCGTCATGCGTCACAACTCCTCCCTACGCGTTTCATCATCAGTGATGTCGCCAGGCGTGTGGTTTGCATCTGGCATTGCGCAATTTAAATAGACCTAACCGGGGCGGTGGCCAGATGCCTAATTGCGTTCCAACCGGAGGAAGGGGAGGGAAAGTTCCTCCTATAGGGGAAGTACTTAAATAAAAAGGGGTCTCCCGTGCGATCCACACGCAGGAAGCCAAATTAGGACTATAACTGATGTCATATTCATATTTTCACAGTTACCAATTACTATTCCTTTATGAAATAGGTTTCAAAATATGTGGAAAATATTAAAGTACTTGACCCATTGAATTATGTTTATTATGGTTAGTATATGGGTGTACTTTATTTCATAAAAATGTAAATTCCAACAGTTTGGACTTTTTAAATCAATTCTCAAAATGTACAGTCTCCATTCCTGTAACTTTTAAAATTGTTTCCTAATAAAAGGGATGCCAATCTGAAAATCTAGCTACTTGATATGTATAATAGAAATGGGGAAAGTTAGCAATAATTTTGCATTAAAATATGATAGTAGATGTTTGTATTATTCAGATGCAATAGCAAAAAGTTTTCTGTTAGAACCTTGAAAAATTTTGTAGCAATTTTTTTAAAAGCAACAGTGATGGTCATTTTGTTAATTATTCTATGTATATGCATACCTTTTATTATGGTCATCTATTTTCTATTAACAATAATTCTGTTAACATTTGTGCATTCTGTATATCTCATGGATTATGATAAGACCTCAAATCTTTTGTAATTTCCTCTGTGATGGAACACTTTTTTAAATGTTTTAAAGCTAAACAAGAATATGTTTGTGCCTTTGTTTCACTAGGGAGGAACAAAACAGCTGTGCAAAGCTTCTCAATTTGACTCATCATTTACCTAAATTTTACTTTCTGATGGTCTTGTAATTATTGATCTGACTCTTGGGATTCAGTGACTTTTATAAACCAATTACCTCATAGTTCCCGTTAAACAGTATTGCATTACGGATATCCCATTTGAAAGAGAGAGGACCTTTTGTGTGGATTTCTGAAATTTGAAAAATGTGTAGAAAGATTTTTTTCCCCCATTTTTTACAGAAAGCAAAATTAGAACTTTCACTTCCCAGATATAAGGTATAGATTCCTGATGACATCCTGTGGGTTGTCAGTTGACTTATTTCATAATATGCTTTTTTACAACCCTGTCTACTTTGAGACATTTGTTTTGGCTTGATGTCAAATATGTTGTTTGTTCATTTTCTTGGTTTAAATTTGTACATGGCTAATTTAAAATAAAGGAAAGAGAAAGCAGGTTGTAAATCAGGTAATGCAAATATAAAGTCACCCAGAACTGTATGGAGAGAGATGTTGTTTGTTAGAAATATGCTTAATTTATTTACATAAAAATTAATTAATTACATCCCCTAAGTGACTTTACTATGTGCCAAAAAATAAATATAGGAAATACTATTTTAAATTCAGTAGCACGTTTGTTTTTTTTTTTTTTCAAATTTGTCCTAAAAAAAAATCATGTTTAAGCCTTAATTTGTTTTAAATCCCCCAAAAATACAAAAAAGAACTGATCTGTTGCTTTGTTTACAGTATGAAAAGCTAAATACTAACTGGTAGAAAATGCATTCCTTAAGTAAGAACTAGCTTTTAATGCACATTATATTTCAGGTATATTTCCACACAGGTAGTTAAACTTTTAAGGATAGTCCATGCCTTGCTTATGCTTACCATGCCAATCTTTGATATAAAGAGTCAGAGCCCATTACTCACATATGTTATTTTGAGAAAGGAATGGGTGAGATGAATTTACGTCCATTTTATTTTTCAGTGAAAAGGAACTTCTTTAGTAATATTTCTGTAAATCAGACGGAAAAGAAAAGTTGGCTTTGTCAGTGTTTGAGTATGTGTCAAACGTTTGTGTACATAGTGGTTCTTGGATTCTTTTTTTTGAAGAATCTGGTCCAAGGGTATTGTAATGTCTCCAATCCTGGAGAAGCATAGTAAGATGCAATTAATCACCTTGAAGTATCAATTTTAAAAGCTATTTGTTTGGATATAAATTAATCACTGGCGTCTTAACTGTAACTATTTTGTCAATCTGCACAATGCCGTTTTCAAAGAAAAACGTAAGCTTTAATTCATGTTGTTCCTATAGTTAAACCTGGCTACAAGTGCATATCTTCTTTTTTTTTTTTTTTTTTTATTGCTAGAATATTACAAAATCAAAGTATGTTCTGTCCACTGGGGAGGTTATATCCAAATCTTATTTTCTAAAAAATAACATCTTAAAAGACCAAATGCTAAATTCCCAGTGTCTTATAAAAATAGTCTGTATACTTTATCCTCTACATGTTTGCTAATTGATTACTCTTACCATCGGAACATCATGCATTATAGCTTCTAGTTTCTCTTAAAATCTATAAGGTCATCTGTGTACAAATTGCATGTTCAGTGAAAGTCTAGGTTGACCTTTGTGTTGATCATCAAAGTTTATCAGGAATCCTATTTTTTTTTTTTTTTTTTTTGAGATTGTAAGGATTAATTGTTATTTAATTTTTGGGAAAGGGGACACGTTTCTGAATGTATCATTTAGAATTAATTTAAACACAACTGTCTTATGAACATGTATAATATGCTGACAGTAGGATCCTCCAAATATTTCTTTTTTTATTAACTTGTTAAATACTTCAAGGAAAAAGTGTATGCTGTTAACATTCTTTGTACAAAGATTTTTTAAATCTGTTTTTACAGAAGAAAAAAAGACGAATCGTGTCAATGGTTTTTGTTTTCATAAAAAAAAGAAGACATTTTTGTCTAAATTTTTTAGAAACATGTTTCTTACAATTGTCGTATGTGAAAAAGGA
>BLSH010445724.1:1077584-1102412 GCA_018402905.1 Glandirana rugosa
CTTTAACGCAGTATCTACGTCTTGCCCCTGTACGTCGCAAGGTATGGAAGCTCATATCTCTATAATACCCAAACCAGAGAAAGACCACACTATATGCAGAAATTATAGACCTATTTCTCTCACGAATATCGATCTAGGGATGTTCGCAAAAATTATAGCAGAAAGGCTTACTCCAATCCTACCGGCATATGTCCATTTGGATCAAACAGGATTCGTACAGGGAAGGGAAGCCAGAGATAGTACTCTGAAAACCATCTTATTGATCGAATACACCCAGAGGAATTCCATCCCATCCTGTCTTCTGGCCATAGACGCTGAGAAAGCGTTTGACAGGGTGGGATGGCATTTCCTGGAAGAAACCCTGAAACAATGGGGCATTGGTCCCCAGTTAATGCAAAAGATAATGGCACTGTATAGTAAACCCCATGCAAAGATCTGGATAGATGGGACCCTGTCAAACTCCATCCCAGTTGCAAACGAAACCCGACAGGGCTGTCCCCTTTCCCCATTATTATACATGTTAGTAATGGAACATCTTACCACAGCTATACAAAATAATCCTGATATACAAGGGATCAAAATAAAGGGAAAGGAATATAAAATGTCAGTATATGCAGATGACCTTTTATTGCATATTACCAACCCAATAATAACTATCCCAAACCTCACTCAGGAGTTCAATCGGTTTGGAGCTTTGAGTAATTTTAAAGTGAACTATGATAAATCTGAAGCATTAACTCTATCACTATCAAATAAAGTTCAAACTCCTCTTCAAAAAATGTTTCCCTTCAAATGGTAAAAAAACGCCCTTAAATACCTAGGGATACAGATACCTCAAAACCTGTATAAATTAATAGAACTTAATCATGCCCCTCTTATCAATAAAATCTTAATACTGCTTCAAAAATATGATAAAAAAACCTTCTCATGGATGGGGAAGGATTAATATCATAAAAATGGATATACTTCCTAAATTGTATACGTTCCAGGCAGTCTCGGTGTGCCCCCCTGTGGCCATAATCTGAAAATTGTGGTCAGCAGTAGGGGGATTTATCTGGGAACATAGACCCCCCCCCCCCCCGAATTAAGCAAAACATACTTGTTAGACCTAAGCTTATAGGGGCTTGGCCCTATCGGATTTCACAAAATACATACAGGCTATACATTTAACTAGGATGGTTGACCGGTTCCATGGGTCCAAATCCAAGTTGTGCGTCGGAGTAAAATCGCCCCAAAACAACAAATATACCATCTTTTGGTCTTATTTACTCTAAAAGTATGGGATACATTTATAAAGAAAGGTATTCTCTCGACTCGGATTGGGCCCATGACACCATTATTCTCTAACCCCGATTTTCAACCAGCAATGGAGGCCTCTAGCGTCTTAGGCTGGCAAAGACAGGAGGATGTAAGATTGGCCCAGATCCTGGTGGACGGGGAGGTTCCCCCAATGAGCACAATGGGGAGGGAGAACGTAAATAAATGGATACACACCAACAATTGGTAGCTTATTATATTCACTCTTTTGAACATCACTCCGTATTAGCAAGAACACCAACAGAATTAAAAAAAATCCTATTACAGGCAGATAAGCCAGCTCATATACTATCTAAGTTATATAAAGAGCTGCTCCCCAAAAACTTGGACAGAGAAGTAATATACTTAGATAAATGGGAAAAAGAGATTGGGAAGACAATATCTATATTACAATGGTAAAAAGCGTTGACTTTGACACATAAATTGTCTCCTACAGTCAAACATTAGGAAAGGAATTATAAAATAATATCAAGATGGTACAGGTGTCCAGTAGATCTGCATAAAATAAGGGAAAGTGTCCTCGAGACATGTTGGCGATGTAAAGGGGCGGAAGGGACTATGTCACATATCTGGTATTATTGCCCAGAGATACTCCAACTGTGGACAAAGGTATTCGAAATATATAGAGAAATTTCTAAATCTACATTACAACCAGATATACTTATAGCGATATTATCAATAATCCCTGGCTCGTTGAAGGTTATCAAAAGGGATATTTTGCGACATATGTTAACAGCAACAAAAACAATCATTGCTCGTTCATGGAAGAAGGAAACTGCTCCTTCCATAGCAGAATGGGTGGGTGAGATGGGCGGTATACGTCCAATGGAGGAAATAACCAATACCGAGATAAGTTCTCACAAACAATTTAGTACCACATGGGAAGAATGGAATAAATATTATACCTCGGGATTATTATTGAAATATTTATAAAATGTTAATTTTTGAAGGGGAGATTCCCCCCCCTGTCTTTTTCTTCCTTTTTTTTTTTTTTTTTTCTCTTTTTGATTTGAATCCTCTTGGGTGAAAGCTAGTTAGACTAAGGGTCCTTTCACACATGCGGAGCCCGTTTTGACGGGCTCCGCTGCTCAGCAGGGATCATCCGTTTATCCCAGCTGAGCCGACTGATGACAGGACAGTCTCTGCACTCCATGCAGAGACTGACCTGTCAGAGCTCCATTCTCCTCTATGCAGAATCGGATGAGCACGGACCGTCTGTCCGTGCTCATCCGATCCGCCAGGCGCTGACATCCGCCACTCCATAGAGCACAATGGAGCGTCCGTTTGGGTCCGCCTGAAAAACTTACAGGCGGACCCAAACGGACCGTATGTGTGAAAGAGCCCTAAGGCTCTAGTTCTGAGGTAGGCCCATTTTTTAGAGGCCTATGCACAGAAAAAGAGCCTTAAATCAGAAACAACAAAGCAGGATGGGAAGGGAAAACCATACAGGATAGAGCTAAGACATTTAGGATAGATGAGGTTATAATTGCCTATCAAAATATTTTGAAAAATATATTTAAAGACATAAAATTTTATTCCTAATAATGATATTTTATAATGACTCCCTTGTGTGTATGTTATTATTTATTGAAACTTTAATAAACCTGGATTAAACAATCTGACAGAGCTTGAACTATTTTGCAAAGAAGAATGGGCAAAAATGTCACTCTCTAGATGTGCAAAGCTGGTAGAGACATACCCAAAAATACTCAGAGCTGTAATTGCAGTGAAAGGTGGTTCTACAAAGTATTGACTGAGGGGGGGCTGAATACAAATGCACGCTACGCTTTTCAAATATTTGTAAAAAAAATTGAAAATCATTTTCCTTCTACTCTACAATAATGTGCCACTTTGTGTTGGTCTATCACATAAATTCCCAATAAAATACATTTACGTTTTTGGTTGTAGCAGACAAAATGTGGAAAATTTCAAGGGTAATGAATACTTTTTCAAGGCACTGTAACTGGGGTGCTTCCAAGAATAGTAAGAAAAAAAATTCAGAGGCCGTTGCAGAGTTCCTTACTGTGTAGTGGTTTAACAGATTGTTCAATGAAATGTAAGAAGAGAAGGTAAAATGCAATGGTGTACTCACTTCTGTGAGGTTGCTGAGCTCCTTAATGGGAAATTAGACAACCTAGAGTAAAAGTCTGCAGTCTGCAGGTATTATAACTGTCCCTGCTCAAAGAATAGTCACACTCAATGCTCAGTCCCGATCCAGATGATCCTACGCACTGTAGCCTCTGAATTCAGGTGTGTTCACAATAAGCACTGAGAGGAAAATTCTTAAGAAAAACTATATTTATTGCTCCCAGAAAAGAATGAAAACACCATCAACACATTTGGTTGCACTACACTAGCCACTTCCTCGAATTGGTGCACCAAAAAAAAAAAAAAAAAAAAATGTAATAAACAACTCTGTGTTTTTATTTATTTAAATATATTGTGACCGTATGCGAGGCAAGGTGATAGATTGGCGTTATGTGTCACCTTGCATACGTTCACTTGGATTGGACTAGAACGGAGTGCAGCCCGGGTTTTCCCAGCCACCGTGGCAGGGCTGGTTCTGGACCGGATTTTCGGGTCCACTAAATTCCATGCTCAGCTGTAGTTTAAGTAGACCAGGAAGACCGCAAGAGTGATATGAACAGGAGTAGGTATGGCGCTGTTCTAATATACACTAGTAATACAACGTGGTGCTTACAATGCTCAGCTTAAATCAGTATAAAACAATTCTTTAAACCAAGGTGCAGAAAAAAAAAGTTGTTCTAAAAATGGTGCTTATAATGCTCAGCTTAATTATTGACAAAATATGATAAACACAGCGCTAGCAGTACCCCCTTCTATATAATGTATAAATTGTATTGTATCAAATGAATGTTCTATAAACATAATCATAAGGTATAATCATAAAGTGCTATTGTGCCAAACAATAAATAAACAGTTCATTGTGCCATGAATCAGTCCATTCATAAATCCAACTGATGTGCAAACAGGCGATAAATAAACCAGTTCTCTGTTGTTCCAAATCACAAAAGTGCTCAGTGCCCCAATCAAATGAATAAAAGTGCTGGTGTGCTGTAAACAATTCAAATGTGCTGTGCAACACACTCCTCTCTTATCCTCCTACTCACCAGAAACAGGTGACCCACAGCTTTGCAGTCTGAAGTCTAAGGAGCTTTTTCTGGTGTTAGTACCAGAGTGGTGGTATCTTTAAAAGCGATTTCCCCTTCAGGACCAGGATAGGCAATTACCTCCATTCAAAGTAAGGGCAGACATAGTGAAGTATTGCTAAAAAAACAGGTTTATTGTGCAAACAAAATAAAACTTACAGAATCTCCAATATGTACAGGCAGGTAATCAATGCAACGCTATGCTTCCTGTTTGTCCGGCGCTGTGCGCTCCACGGACACCGGGAATTACGTCAATGGTTTCATAGGATTGGAACAGCATCAACGCGTTTCGCCCCACCCACAGGGCATCATCAATCGCTTTTAAACATACCACCACTCTGGTACTACTAACACCAGAAAAAGCGCCTTAGACCCCAGACTGCAAAGCTGTGGGTCACCTGTTTCTGGTGAGTAGGAGGATAAGAGGGGAGTGTGTTGCACAGCACGTTTGGATTGTTTACAGCACACCAGCACTTTTATTCATTTGATTGGCGCACTGAGCACTTTTGTGATTTGGAACAACAGAGAACTGGTTTATTTATCTCCGGCTTGCACATCAGTTGGATTTATTAATGGACTGATTCATGGCACAATGAACTGTTTATTTATTGTTTGGCACAATAGCACTTTATGATTATACCTTATGATTATGTTTATATAACATTTATTTGATACAGTACAATTTATACATTATATAGAAGGGGGTACTGCTAGTGCTGTGTTTATCATATTTTGTCACATATTAGGAGGTTTCACCCCTGCACATAGCAGCTGCAGAGCATCAAGCCCTCTGTTTCTTCACACGTCAGCGCGGGTTTATATATATCAGAGATATGCAATTAGCGGACCTCCAGCTGTTACAAAACTCCCATCATGCCTCTGCCTCAGGGTGTCATGCTTGTGGCTGTTAGTCTTGCTATGCCCCATGGGACTTGTAGTTCTGCAACATCTGGAGGTCCGCTAATTGCATATATATATATATGTGTGTGTGTATATTCATATATTTTGTTTCACATAATGCTCAGCTTAAAACCAAACTGCAGAAAAAAATCTTTCATACATTCAATGATGATGATAAAGGTGACTTGTGTTCCTCAAATATACATGGTGCATGAGATAATCAACATAAATCCTGTGTATCCAAAGCTATGCAGATAAAAACGTTCATACTGTGCAATGTTCAATATTGGTGATAAAGTGACTTGTGCTCTTCCTTGATTGCTCCCTCTGGTGGTGCAGGGCAATCCTTGGAAAACGCTTGGTGCTCCTAGTGCTTGGGTGATAATAAAAGGGTAGATGTATGCTTACCTGATAGTTTCACCCCTCTGCAGGGTACAGCCACTGTGCAGTGGGTCCAGCCAGGACCTTGTAGTCCTTTCCCGCGGTCATGTGCGTGTGTGAAAAATAAAGAGGGTTCCCATAGAGTAGTACCATTTAAAATTACATTCTATTTAAATGGTTAAATAAAAAAGTATAATAAAACACGCTAAAAAAAACCCAAAAACACTTGAAGTGCTTGGGGAGAGCAGTTTGTAACCAAAACGTATGTGGCTCTGACACCCGGAAATTACGCACATAAGCAACGCTCCCAGTCTATGGCCTCCGAGGCCGTGAAACAGTTCCCATAAGTCTTAAAGTGTATTCTGTGCCTCTTCAAGGGCATTCCAGCCTGAAAGTATTTGGTTACTTCATTCCACAGCTTGGTCGCCTGGTACAGTCCCGGGGTGATGATTCGGCTCTCCATCTCCCGGTCTTGGTGGCCTTAGGGCTGCCAGCGGCTCTTTAACTTGCCCAGAACACGTGACCCTCCCCAGTTCACCGGGAGATGGAGAGCTGAATCATCACCCCGGGACCGTACCAGGCGACCAAGCTGTGGAATGAAGTAACCAAATCCTTTCGCCATACCTACTCCTGTTCATATCACTCTATACTCTTGTTCCCCTCCTGAGGGGCAACAGTAGGGGCAGCAGTTCTACCTACCATACAACACTATCTTCTCATACCATCAGCGTGGCACCAACCCAACCCCCTTCTTTTTTACCAGGAAGACAGCAAGGCTTGGCTTTACCTTGGGACTTTTGGAGAGCTGCCAGCTGAGAGAGCTGACACACAGAGCTTTGTGCTGTGGCCTAAAGGAAGGTTTGCACTAACTGTGTTTTGTAGGTGTCTGAGACAAGTACGGCACCGCTTAGAGAGGTATGCTGAAATGTTCAGTTAGAGCCTGGATGGCAAGGATTTACTTTGTTTTATTTATTTTGAAATGCAACCTTTTTCCCAATAAACCTGGCTGCAAGCTAGATTTTAAGAAAACTGCTGTCTCAACTGCCTTTTTCCCAGGAAAGGTGATCTCCACAAGAGCTAATCCCTCACATGTGGTGGACTCAGCAGCCAGTTTCCTAAAAAAAAAAAATGGAGGAAGTGATAAAAGCCCTGTTGCAGGCCAATGCAGCCCAGCGGGAGATGAACTGACCATTTGCGGAGGCCCTGCTGGAGTTAAAGAAGGGCCCGCAGCTCCTCCGCCGGAGGAACAAAAAATGGTACGAGCCAGCTACTGCCGGCATACCTCACCACTTTTGAGAGAGTCACTATGCAGGAAGGATGGCAAAAAGGACGTTGGTCGGGACTGTTAGCACCTTTTTTGACAGGTGAGCCCCAAAAGGCCTATTTTGATTTAGAACCCGATAAGGCCCAGGACTATGAGACTCTAAAAACTGAGATAATCGCACGCCTGGGTGTCACCATGGCAGTCCAGGCTCAACGGGTGCATCAGTGGACCTACCACATGGACAAGCCACCCCACTTCCAAATGTTTGACCTGGCCCATCTCACGAGGAAGTGGTTGCTGCCAGGCCCACAGAATGTGGAGCATGTGGTAATGGACTGGTACCTGCATGCGCTTCCTGCTGCTCTGAGGAAGTGGGTCAGTCATGGGGACCCCAAAACTGCAACCCAACTCGTGTACCTTGTGCAGAGATACAGTGCTGCTGAGGACTTGTTGCACAAGTCTGCACCTTACTCCAATGTATCTAGGGGTGGAAAATCACCCATCTGATCCAGTAAGACTGTTCCAGGGTTCAAGGGCATGGGAAAGAATGATAAGACTGCTGTTATGGCTAATGAGACTATGGACTCTAGACCTAGAGACTGGCCATAGAAGCCAGGAAGGTCTTTGAGACCCTGGAGAGGACTGGATATAGACCACATACAGTGCTACCGATGCCATGCATTAGGACATATTGCTGCCAACTGTCCCCTGAATGATGAACCCATGCAATGCGATTATGCTATTATGAATACACCTTTCTCTTTTTGCACAGGTCGCATGTACTGCGTCATGTCAGGGTCGCTTGGAGAAGCAAATGTGTGTAATTTTTGCTGATGGAAAGCCAGTCACTGAACTGCATGACTCTGGTAGTGTTGTGACGTTACTCAAAAGCAGTTGTTTAAACCCTGCAAAGTTACACCCTAGCACTATCCGGGTCATTTGCATCCATGGGGGCACTCGGGGCTACCAGACTGTGGTGGTTGAGATTGACACTCCTTGGGGCAGTGAGACACATTCAGTGAGGGTGGTACCATCACTGCTTCATGAAGCCCTAGTGGGCAGAGACTTTCCCCATTTTTGAAGGTTATAGGAAGGCACAGGGAATCTGGAGGCTAGAGCTTCCCCTCCTGGGGAAGCACAGGAACTCTCACCAGATCCTTTTTCCAAATGGAAGGGGAGACTTGGCAGGACCGAGGAAGGAGAAGACCCTCTTCCTTTTCCTGTAATGGCTGGGGAGCCGGAGGAGCTGGAAGATAGCTCTCAGCTTGAGGTTACCGAACAAAAGGACACCTCTGACTCTAATAGTGAGAGTGTCATGCACCTGGTGGCCAAGTCTGACTTGTGCAGGGAGCAACCTCTCTTACGACCCTGATTCCGGAACTTCTTGTAGTGCAGACAGGTAGTTTGAGAGTGCAGAGAGGCACGAGGGCTTGGCTGGGTCACTGGTGCAAGCGTGAAGGGAGCCTCCTGGGCTCGTGCTTGATGATTGCGTAGTGGTACAGTCCGGGTTGGCAACAGGCGGGCAGCGTGGTACAGGTGGAGCAGGCAAGAGAATAGTTGGGTGCAAGCAGGGTCCTCAACAGGCTGGCAGCGAGATACACAGGGATCAGGCAGAAGAGTGGTCGTAGACTAGCCGGGGTCAGTGCTGGCGAAAGACAAAGCAGAAACAGGAGACAGGCCAGGGTCCAAGGAACAGGAAACTCAGGTAATCTCAATGCTGGGGACACAGGTAAAGCTGTAGAATGGACAGTGCCGGCTGCATGGTGCTGTCCAGTTTAAATAATGTAGGCGCCAAGACTGCCACCGCGTGCACCTGTGCATAGGAATAGGCATGCTGCCCCGAATTCTTCATGGCACTTCCTTCCCAAAGGGCAGCCTCTGGATGCCCAGACAGGCCAATTTTTCTGGGTGGTCCCTCTTGAAAATCCTGACCAGTTCTTCGGCATGGATGTTATCCTCATGCTCCCATGAACTTTCCTCAGGACTGTAACCCCTCCACTTGATTAAATACTGGATGCAGTTACCCACTTCCTACAGTCCATGATGGATTCCACTTCAAATTCCTCCTCTCAATTCACTAGTATTGGTTTCGGTGGCCTAGTTTTCCTACCCGGAAAGGATTTCGGGGTTGCAGGTTTCAGCAGGGTCACATGAAATACAGGGTGGATTTGTGGAGACTGAAGTAGTTCAAGTTCATAGGCCACTTTGTTATTTTTTCTCTTGACTGCAAAGGGGCAAATAAATCTGGGGCCCAGTTTCTTGTATGGACAAGCCAACTTCAGATTTGTTGTTGCCAACCAGACCCGCTCACCAAGTTCTAGGTTTAGTTCTCCCCTCCTTCTCTTGTCAAAGACCTCCTTATTGTACTCCTGGGTTCTGGACATTGTTTCCTGCAACAATTTACAATTGTCCTTGAAAAAATTAATTGTTTTTGGAACAGCTGGTACCGGGCTCTCTGGAGCAGTTGGGCAAAAAGGACAGGTGGAACCCATAATTTGCAAAGAACGGGGATTGCTTTGTGGCCAAGTGGACGTTATTACACCCTGTTTCAAATTATTATGCAAATTCTATTTCAGTGTCCCAAAGATTAAATATTTTGTTTTTCAGTTTAACTCATGGGTGGCATTGTGTCTCAAGGCTCTTTTGATCACTGAAAACAATCTCGGACACCTGTGATAATTAGATTGCCAGGTGAGCCCAATTAAAGGAAAAACTACTAAAGGAGGGCGTTCCACATTATTAAGCAGAGCACCATTTTCAAGCAATATGGGGAAGAAAAAGGATCTCTCTTGCCGAAAAGAGTGAAATAGTTCAATGCCTTGGACAAAGTATGAAAACATTAGATATTTCACGAAAACGTAAGCGTGATCATCGCACTATTAAGATTTGTGGCTGATTCAGAGCAACACCATTACATAGCAGCAAACAGATATTTGAAGCTGCTGGTACCTCTGGAGTCCCATGGACATTAAGGTGTAGAGTCCTCCAGAGTCTTGCAACTGTGCATAAGCCTTCCATTCGGCCACCACTAACCAATGCTCACAAGCAGAAATGGCTGCATTGGGCAGAAAAATACATGAAGTATTCACTGATGAGTGCCGGGCAACCCTGGATGGTCCAGATGCATGGAGTAGTGGATGGTTGGTGGACGGCCACCCTGTTCCAACAAGGCTGCGACGTCAGCAAGGTGGTGGTGGAGTCATGTTTTGGGCCGGAATCATGGGAAGAGAGATGGTCAACCCCTTTAGGGTCCCTGAAGGTGTAAAGATGACCTCTGCAAAGTATGTGGAGTTCCTGACTGACCACTTCCTTCCCTGGTACAGAAGGAAGAACTATGCTTTCCGTAATAAAATCATCTTCATGTATGACAATGCACCATCTCATGCTGCAAAGAATACCTCTGCATCAATGGCTGCTATGGGGATAAAAGGAGAGAAAGTCATGGTGTGGCCTCCATCCTCCCTGACCTCAATCTTATTGAGAACCTTTGGAGCATCCTCAAGCAAAAGATCTATGAGGGTGGGAGACAGTTTACATCCAAAAAGCAGCTCTGGGAGGCTATTCTGACATCTTGCAAACAAATTCAAGCAGAAACTGTCCAAAAACTCACAAGTTCAATGGATGCAAGACTTGTGAAGCTGCTGTCAAATAAGGGGTCCTATGTTAAAATATAACGTGACCTGTTAAAATGTTTAAAAAGTTAAAGTATTGTTCAAAGTTTGAAATATCTTTTGATTTCAGTAAATATGCCGCAAACACAACAAATGACAATTTTCAGTTCTTTACAACCTCTAAAGTGTTTTGAAACTTACTGTGGGTATTAATTTGGAACAGTGCATTGTAAGTTTTTTATTTTGAAAAAAAATACTGTTATCATTATAAAATTTGAATTGTACTCTTAATAGTTGATAACATGAGAATTATGCTGACTGTTGTTTACATCAATTATTTAGGTAAATGAGAAAAATATCATTGGCATAATAATTTGGAACAGGGTGTAGAATCGTCATAGAGCATATCTCCTTGATGCCGAATCGAATCGCAGCTGTCCTGCCCCTGGTACGAGAACATATGGAGCGAGCCCAGGAAGCCCAGAGGAGGGTTTATAATCGGGGTGCCAAGACCCGGACTTTCAACCCTGGGAATAGAGTGCTGGTACTAGTTCCCGCTGTTGAAAGTAAATTCCTCGCAAAATGTCAGGGCCCCTTTGAGATTTTGTAAAGGGTAGGGGAGGTAAAGTACAAAATTTACAAGCCAGGGAAAAGGAAACCGGAGCAAATGTATCATGTGAATCTCTTAAAACCATGGAAGGACAGAGAGACTTTATTGGCCATGTCCCCGCCTCAAAAGGACAGGGTACCAGTGACACCGGACGTCCCCATAACAGAATCCTTGTCCGTTTCGCAACATGACGTTACAGAGTTTGTGAGTAAAAATAGAGACTTTTTCTCACCTAGGATGATCACAGTGAGTAGAGCAGTCCAGTGACAGGTGTACTGGGCGATCGGTGGAGAATCTTGTTCGCAGAGACGATCGGTGGTGCCTGGGATAAAAGTCAGGGTGGAGCTACGCGCTGACGTCACCACGCCTACACAGTCCGGGAAGAACGGGGACGCTCATCTCCAGTTTTATGCCGGCTTGCCATGCGAGTTATTTCTGTTTTTAATGTGAGTACCCACTTGTGATTTTAATAAAGCAGTTTATACGGTTTTACACTATGGGCCCTCCTTCTTTCTACCTGCCATCGAGGTTGACACTCTGACAGTCGTCCACCCAGCTGCATACCCCCCTAACTGCCTGGAGGAGAGGATTGGCTTTATATACCTTGTAGAAGGTGATATCTGCCTGTTCATCCGACCCACTAGAAACAGTGAGTCCATACCTTAAGGTAACAGTACCCATTCCTACCCTCACATGGTGTGCATGCCCGATGGTGGCAGACTGTTTTGGAGTTTAACAACAGATACCTTTGTCCACTTTCTGTTACTTCCAGAGCCTGGGGACTCACTCTCTACTCTGTGTGGACTTTATTCCTGGAACATCATTTACACTGATTCTTACCACAGATTTTTTCACCTTGGAAATACATTTTTGAACATTTTACTCTTTTATTAACATAGCACAACATTTTTTATTCTTGTTTTATCCGTGATTTATCACATGCTTTGTTGCAGCTGCACTTGGCACTTTAGTGCAATACTCTTCTTGTTTTAAGCACTTTTTCTCCCCTTTACCCAGACTGACCTCAGTGATCCAGCATGACATAATGATGGAACCAGGTGTTCGCATAAATGTGAAGCCTTATAGAATACCGGAGGCTAGGCGCGAGGCAGTTGCACAGGAAATCAAGAACATATTAGAGTTGGACATGATAGAGGAATCCCACAGTGACTGGTCAAGCCCGATAGTGCTGGTCCCGAAGCCCGATGGCACTATCAGGTTCTGTAATGACTTTAGAAAGCTGAATAGCGTGTCCAAGTTTGATGCATACCAGATGCCTCGGGTTGACCAATTTGTGGACAGGTTGGGAGATGCATGGTACATAACAACCCCAGACCTAAGGGCTATTGGCAGATGCCCCTAATGGAGTCAGCAAAGGAGAAGACTGTCTTTTCAGTACAAACACATGCTGTTTGGGTCTGCATGGTGCCCCTGCATCATTCCATTGAATTATGGACAAGAAATTACGACCACATTGCCCCTAAGCAGTTGCCTACCTGGATGTTGTCATCCACAGCCCCGATTTGGGAATCGCATTTGCCTCGGGTACAAGCAGTAGTGGATTTCCTCCAGAAAACAGGGCTCATGGCCAACCCAAAGAAATGTGCCATAGGTTTGGAGGAGGCCAAATACCTTGGCCACATTATTGGTCGGGGGCTGGTTAAACCCCAGACCAACAAACTTGAGACAATCAAAAAATAGCCCCAACCGCTAACTAAAAAGCAAGTGCGTGCATTCCTGGGGATCACGGGGCACTACAGGCATTTCATACCCGACTTTGCCACCATTGCCGTCCCTTTAACAGACCTCACGAAGGATAGAGGGTAGGTCATGGTGAAGTGGAATTATGAAATGTTCAGTTAGAGCCTGGATGGCAAGGATTTACTTTGTGTTTATTTTGAAATGCAACCTTTGTCCCAATAAACCTGGCTGCCAGCCAGATTTTAAGAAAACTGCTGTCTCAACTGCCTTTTTCTGAGGAAAGGTGATCCCCACAAGAGCTAATCCCTCACAATATATATATTATTGTGCATAAGCTTTAGGCAGGTGTGAAAATGCTGTAAATGAAGAATGCTTTCAGAAACAGAAGTGTTAATAGTTTATTTTTATCAATTAACAAAATGGAAAGTAAATGAATAGAAGATAAATCCAAAATCAAATCAATATTTGGTGCGACCACCGTTTGCCTTCAAAACAGCATCAATTCTTCTAGGTACACTTGCACACCGTTTTTGAAGGAAATTGGCGGGTAGGTTGTTCCAAACATCTTGGAGAACTAATCACATACCTTCTGTGCATGTAGGCTGCCTCAAATCCACCTGTCTCTTCATATAATCCCAGACAGACTTGATGTTGAAATCAGGGCACTGGGGGAGCCAAACAATCACTTCCAGGACCCCTTGTTCTTTACATCGAAGATAGTTCTTAATGACATTGGCTGTATGTTTGGGATTGTTGTCCTGTTGCAGAATAAATTTGGGGACAATCACGCGTCTCCCTGATGGTATGGCATGATGGATAAGTATCTGCCTCTATTTCCCTTTCGGACACCGCAGCTCCATCTTGACCTTCAGGAGTAGGACTAGTCAGAACAACAAATATCAAAAAAAAAACCACAGCTCCTCCCAGGGGCAGTCCTCACTGGTAGTAACACTCCACCCTGTAACAGATAGCTCAGTTTTTTCTGCCTAGTCAAGGAGTAAGGACCTGGCTCCCTGCTGGGACCTGTGGTTCCTCTTTCTGTTGGTTTCCACTTCTGCTGTGCTTTTGCATGAAAACTGCAATCAATTGCTGGACTGGGTGACAGGCTGGATGATCTAGATCCTGGTAGTCTCCCCAGCCCGGCCAGTGAACGCGCGCAGACCTTAGCTCCACACTGGGTTGGCCGCGACAGGCCCCTAATCGGATGGGGCGACCGGCGGGTTGAACATCCCGCAGGAGCACATATTACCAGACACCAGAGGTCTGAGTCACAGTGCTACCATGGCCGACAGCCCCCCCGGGCTGGATGGGGTGGCGGATCTGTCTCGGGTGGGATACCCGCAACCTCCTGACTGGATGGGTAAGTACACCCCCCACCCCTGCTGGGGTACGGGGGGAGCAGGCGGGTACCCCCTTGGGGTGGTTGGTCAGTGGGAATGTCTCCCCCCTCTCCTCCCACCCCCCACCCTCCTTCGGTCTTACTGCTGCGCTGGCGCTGCTCCCTCTCAGCTGTTCCCTGGGGACCCTCTCCTGCTGGATGTCCGGGGCCTTGCTGCAACCCCCCACCTCATGCTCCAGCCGCCGCCATTGCGGCGTGGCCAGTCCGGCCGCCATTTTGGGGTAGCCGCAATCAGCGGCCATTTTGCTGTAGCCACGGTGGCCAATTTACGGTGGCCCGGCCACCCATTGTAACAGCATGGGGCGGTGTGATCGGCGGCCATCTTCCCGTAGCCCAAGGAGCTGAGTCTGGTGCCAGTCCCTTGTGGGACAGGGACACAGCAGCACAGGGCAAGCACGGACAGGACACAAGGCAGCGGCAGCAGCAGGCACAGCCTCCTTTCCTTTCTGATCGTGGGGCCAGCAGGTGGTGAGTCCTCCTGGTGGTTACTCTGCTGGCCTGTGCAGTTCTCTGGGTGGGATGTGCCTGGTCTCCCTGGCACCTAGGCTTCTATCCAGTGTGGTGTGTTACCAGGGTGGGCGGCGCAATGGCCTCTGATGTGGGTGCTTTCTCACCAGACCCCTCCGTGGTTGTGGGCAGCGCCTCTGGGGCTGCGGTTCCCCTTGATGCACTGTCGGCGGTCCTGGAGTCCTTGGTCTCCTGGGTAGAGGTGGCATGTGGGCGTAAGGCGGTTAAGAAGCGGCCCCTACCCCCTTTCCTCCGGGGAGGACTCTGACCCTGGGGGGGGCTCCGCCGTGACGGCAAAGACCCCACTTGAGCTGGCGAGGTCGCTAGTGGGTGCCCTGATTACAGCGGTGCGTGATACTCTGAAGTTGGAAGATGCAGCTGGTGCATTGCAGGAGGTGGCTGTTCCCTTCGGGTCACTTAAGCCGGCCCAAGCAGCCAAGGTTTTCCCTTATTTGCCTTATTTTGATAAGTTTATTTACAGAGAATGGGAACGGCCTCTGAGTTCTTTCCCTATTTCCCCTATTAGACGGTTCTCAGTGCGCTATCCTTTCGAAGACAGTCTATTGAAAAAATGGGCATCACCTCCCATCATCAACCCCCCCCCCCCCCGTATCGCGATTGAATAAGGCGACCATGTTTCTGGTGGAGGGCACATCGTTTTTCAAGGATGATAGAAAAGCCGAGGCAGTTGCTAGGTCTATGTTTGTTCTGGCAGGTTCAGCTCTGCGGCCTGTGTTGGCCACTGCTCTGGTGCTCACAGAATGGGCGAAGGTACTGCACCGCGAATTGAGCAACGAGCAGGCTCCTCCAGCCTGTGTGGAGCTCGCTGACCAGCTCGTCCAAGGGCTCAAATATGTGTGTGACACAGCTCTGGATAAGGCCCCCCTGATCTCGAAATTGTCTGTGTCTTCTGTGGTTATCAGGCGTTTGCTCTGGCTGAAATGCTGGTCGGCAGACCAAACATCTAAGAAGGCCATGGCGGACTTACCTTTCCAGGGCGGGCGGCTCTTTGGAGCTACCCTAGATGAGATTATTAAGGTCCTCACTGGGGGGAAGAGCACCTTTCTCCCGGAGACCAAGGGGGGAAAAGAGCCTCGCCACAGGCAGGGCCCCTCCTTTTCTGCCCATAAGAGGCTTTTTCGTACATCCCACTCGACGGACAAGAGCTCCCAACCCGCCAAGGCCCCTGCGGGTGGACAGAAACGTCCTTGGCAGTGCAAGCGTGACAAGTCAGAGGACAAGTCCTCACCATGAAGGGTTGCCCCCACCCATCCTTTGGGTGGAGAGGCATCTCCGTGGGTATGCGGACCAGTGGACTTCCCGAATTTCCAACCACTGGGCGCACCAGTTAATTTTGTCGGGGTACAAAATAGAATTTAATTCCCGCCCTCCAGACAGGTTCTTTGCCTCAAATCTGAATCTCCCCAAGGCCGGCTGCAGGCCTCACTTGGGGCGGTGCAGGACCTACTTCACCAGGGGGTCGTTGTTCCCATCCCGGTTTCACAAAGATTTCAGGGCTTTTATTAGATCCTGTTCATGATTCTGAAAAAGGATGGGGTCCAGCCGATCCTGGACCTCAAAGCCCTCAATTGTTTCATGCACATACGAAAGTTCAGGATGGAGTCCATCCGTTCTGTGGTGGTGGCACTTCAGGGCGATTTCCTGGCCTCCCTCAACATCAAGGACGCGTACTTGCATGTCCCCATCTGTGCTCAGCACCAGCGTTTCCTATGATTTGTGGTCAGGGAGCACCACTACCAGTTTGTGGCCCTCCCATTTGGCCTGGCTTCTGCACCTTGGGTCTTCATCAAGCTACTGGCCCCGGTTCTGGCTCTGTTGAGACAAAGGGGCATCGTGGTGGTTGGGTACCTGGACGACCTCCTCTTGCGAGCGGAGTCGGCTGCAGCCCTGAGGGAAAATGTGGAAATTACCATGCACTCCCTACAGGAGTTCGGCTGGGTGCTAAATCTTCCAAAATCTGTGTTGACCCCATCCCACCGACTGGAATACCTGGGCTTGACTCTCGATTCTGCCCAGGTGAAGGTTTTCCTTCCACCGACCAAGCTACAGATGCTTAAGTCGGCGGTTCGGTCCTTACTGTCCCAGAAACTGTCATCCCTACGCTTTTGCATGTGAGTCCTGGGACTCAAGGTGTCCACCTTTTGAGGCGGTTCTGTATGCCCAGTGTCACACCCGTGCTCTGCAGTGGGAGATTCTCTTGAAGTGGGACAAATCCCCTTCGTCCCTGGATCGGATGATTCGGGTGGACCATCAGACCAGGGCCTCACTGCTCTGGTGGCTATGGGCCCCCGGCCCTTTGGCTGGAGAAGTCGTTCCTTCCCCATTATTGGACGGTGATCACGACTGATGCCAGCCTGACCGGCTGGGGGGGAGTTCTGGGGTTGCTGTCGCCCCAGGGCCGCTGGTCGATGGAGGAATCTTGCCTCCCGTTCAATGTTCTGGAACTTCGAGCCATCAGGTGCTGGCTCTCCCAGTGGACAAGGTGGTTGCACGGGCGTCCTGTCAGGATTCAATCGGACAACGCCACGGCTGTGGCGTATGTGAATCATCAAGGCGGGACAAGAAGTTCGGGGGTGGCGACGGAAGTGGCCCACATTCTGCGGTGGGCCGAATTTCACGTGACGGCGATCTCCGTCGTTCACATTCCGGGGGTAGAAAACTGACAAGCAGACTACCTCAGCTGACAGGTATTGGATCAGGGAGAGTGGTCCCTGCACCCAAGCGTCTTCCCTCAGATTTTTCTGCGTTGGGGCACGCCAGACGTGGACCTGCTAGCATCTCGCATCAATCGGAAGGTGCAGACCTTTGTGAGCAGGACGAGAGATCCCTTGGCGGACGCTCTGGTGGCACCATGGGCTCGGTATCGGCTCATCTATGCCTTTGCCCCTCTCAAGCTTCTTCCGCGTCTGTTGCGCAGAATAGAGGCAGAGGGAATACCAGTCATTCTCATCGCTCCAGATTGGCCGCGGCGTCCTTGGTACCAGTGGCAGCTGGTGAAATATTAGGATGGGGGTGGGCGCCAGACCCTGCCCTTCCTTTTGACCCCTCCCACTTCTCATAAGCCCCATCCCTTGTGTCAGGAGTATACAGCCCAGCATCACCAGATAGTGGTATACAGAGTCACCATATAGCAGTCTATAAAGCACCAGATAGCAGTATACAGAGTCCCAGATAGGGTATACATGGTCCCAGATAGTGTATACAGAGCCCCAGATAGGGTATACATGGTCCCAGATAGGGGTATACAGGGTCCCAGATAGGGTATATAGGGTATACATGGTCCCAGGTAGGGTATACAGAGCCCCAGATAGGGGTATACAGTCACCAGATAGGGGTATACAGGGTCCCAGATGGGGTATACAGGGTCATTGATAGGGTATACAGTCACCAGATAGGGGTATACAGGGTCCCAGATAGTGTATACAGTCACCAGATAGGGTATATAGGGTCCCAGATAGGGTATACAGCCACCAGACAGAGTCCCAGATATGGTATACAGTCACCAGGTAGGGGTTTGTGGTGGTTCATGCTCCATGCAGAATATTGCACATAGTAAGTCATAGGAAGCTCCATGCAGAATATTGCACATAGTATATCATTGGCAGCTCCATGCAGAGTATTGCACATAGTATAGAATAGGAAACTCAATGCAGAATATTGCACATAGTATATCATAGGCAGCTCCATGCAGGGTATTACACATAGTATAGCATAGGAAACTCAATGCAGAGTATTGCACATAGTATATCATAGGAAACTCCATGCAGAGTATTGCACATAGTATATCATAGGAAGCTCCATGCAGAATATTGCACATAGTAATTAATAGGATGCTCCATGCAGAGTATTGCACAAAGTATATCATAGGAAACTCCATGCAGAATATTGCACATAGTAATTCATAGGAAGCTCCATGCAGAGTATTGCACATAGTATATCGTAGGAAACGCCATGCAGAATATTGCACATAGTAATTCACAGGAAGCTCCATGCAGAGTATTGCATATAGTATATCATAGGAAACTCCTTGCAGAATATTGCACATAGTAATTCATAGGAAGCTCCATGCAGAATATTGCACATAGTATATCATAGGAAACTCCATTCAGAGTATTGCACATAGTAATTCATAGGAAGCTCCATGCAGAGTATTGCACATAGTAATTCATAGGAAGCTCCATGCAGAATATTGCACATAGTATATCATAGGAAACTCCATGCAAAATATTGCACATACAGGGTCCCAGATAGTGTAATACAGTCACCAGATAGGGGTTTGCAGTGGCTGCACCCCCCCCCCTTTCCAAAGTCGGGACAAGTCCCACACTTACCCCATCTAATAGGCAGGCAGGAGTGTTACAGAATTCGGAATGCGGCCAGCGGCTGTTTGTATGCAGAGACAGCGCTTGCGGGTGAGCGTGCTTGAGCCTGGAGCCTTCTCTCTCCAGTCTCCATGGCCGGAAGTGACGCCGAGGCTCCTCCGAGATCAATAAAGATTGATTGAAAGCACCAGGGGCCAATAGGCAGTTTGAGGCTCACAGCAAAGCGCCTCAAGGCAGGATTAAACCCTGCCATTGAAGCGTGACGCCTGCAATCATGTGATTGCAATGACGTCATGCTTCCCCGACGTGGTACAGATGGTAGTGGATGCCCCTTGGCGACTCCTGCTACACAAGGACCTACTGTCTCAGGGGCCCATATTGCATCCTGCTTTAACAGCCTGGCTATTGAGTGCCAGATGTTGAGGGATCGGGGTGTATCGGCCTCGGTGATACCTACTATGCTCAAAGCAGGTAAGGTCACTTCCCGTAAGATATATCACCACACCTGGAGGGCTTACATCTCCTGGTGCGAGGATAGGGGATGGAATCCCCACTCCTTTTTGGTCTCTAGGGTTCTGGCATGTCTGCAGAGGGGGCTCAACCAGAAGCTGACGTTGAGCACGATCAAGGGTCAGATCTCTGCTCTGGCAATCTTTTTTTCAGCATCCATTGGCTACGCATTCCTTGATCCGTACCTTCGTACAGGGGGTTTGGCGTGTCGCTCCCCAGGTACGTTCACCCCTGGTCCTCTCAGTGCTTCATAATCCGCCGTTTGAGAATATCAGGGAAATCTCGTTGTTTTTGCTCTCGCAAAGAGTGGCTTTCCTTGTGGCTATCACGTCCGCCTGTCGAGTGTCGGAGTTGGAGGCTCTGTCATGTAGGTCTCCGTATTTGGTCCTACACGGAGATAAGGCGGTCTTGCGCCCATCACCTTCCTTTCTCTTGAAGGTGGTGTCGTCTTTTCATATCAATGAGGACATTGTTCTTCCTCCTTTATACCCGCTCCCATCTCATCCTAATGAGGTTGCTCTGCACTCGTTCAATGTTGTTCAGGCTCTTCTGGTGTACCTGGCGGCCACGGCCTCCTTTCTGAGGTCGGATTCACTGTTTGTTGTGGTGGATGGTCCACGCGAGGGCCTAGCGTCCTCATCTGCCACTATTTCACATTAGACAAACCGTGATACGAGCTTATGCTTTTAGGGGTCTAGAACCTCCCTTCCCGGTCACAACTCACTCTACCAGGGCGATTACCACTTCCTGAGCTTTCCGGCATCAGGCGTCTGTTTCTCAGGTGTGCAAGGCAGCTACATGGTTGTCTGTGAACACTTTTTCCAAATTTTACAAAGTTGATGTTTTGGCATCCTTGGATGCAGCCTTTGGCCACAAAGTTTCGCAAACGGCTGTCTGGGGTGTATATTCTGGTTCCCCTCAGAGGGTTCTGTTGGGTGGAGGTTTTTTGTGTTCGGGTTACCCACCCCTCGTTTTGACACTGCTTTGGGACGTTCCTAAGGTCAAGATGGAGCTGCTGTGTCTGTCAATGAACAAAAGAGAAAACTGGATTTTTTTCTACTTACTGTAAAATCCCTTTCTCTGAGTTCACTGACGGACACAGCAGCTCCATCTTGACCTTAGGGTTATATCGCCACCTTCAGGAGTAGGACTAGGCAGAACAACAAATACCAAAACACAGACACAGCCCCTCCCAGAGGCAGTCCTCACTGGTAGTAACCCTCCACCCTGTAACAGATAGCCCAGTTCGTAACAAGTAGTACAATCTGTTACAGGGTGAAGGGTTACTACCAGTGAGGACTGCCCCTGGGAGGGGCTGTGTCTGTTTTTTGATATTTGTTGTTCTGTCTAGTCCTATTCCTGAAGGTGGGATAGTTTTTTCAGCATTGATGACACTATTGATTCTGACCAAATTTCCAACTCCATTTGCAGAAATGCAGCCCCAAACTTGCAAAGGAACCTCTATCATGCTTCACTGTTACCTGCAAACACTTATTATTGTACCGTTCTCCAGCCCACAAACTGCCTCCTGCTACAGCCAAATATTTCAAATTTTGACCCATCAGTCCAGAGCACCTGCTTCCATTTTTGTGCACCCCAGTTCCTATGTTTTCGTGGGTAGTTGAGTCACTTAGCCTTGTTTCATAGGTGGTGCTATGGCTTTTAGGTTGCAATTCTTCCATGAAGACCACTTCTGGCCAGATTTCTCCAGACAGTAGATGGGTGTACCTGGGTCCCACTGGTTTCTGCCAGTTCTGTGCTGATGGCACTGATGGACATCTTCCAATGTCGAAAAGAAGCATGATGTGTCTTACATCTGCTGCATTAAGTATTCTTGGGCTACCACTGAGTCCTCAATGTTGCTCAATCAATGGTGTCCTCAATGCTGGGAAATACAGGCATGCAATGAAATTTCCTTTCATTGCCTAGTGCACTGTGTACTTGGCATTCTTTTGCCTTGCTACACAGTCCAGGTATAGAATATGGAAATACAGATGCCTTTCTAAACATTGGCCTTATTCTGATTACTGGTAGTGAAGTGATGTAGATCACTGTCTGAAGAGACTGGTGCCCTCAATTATGTTTACTCCAATGAAAAAAAAAAAGGGCATCCAAGAGGCGCTGGGACTGTGAGTTTATACAAGGTAGTGAGAGGGCAAAATAATATAAAGAGCCCACTGGCTCAGGTTAGGTTGCTCATAACAGACAAGATTACCCTCCAGTGGGTTCTCCAGCAGGTTACCAGAAAACAACACGCATATATAGAAGGAGCGCCAGATTAAAAGATAAGAGTCCTTTACTGAATATGAAATCCCAGCTGACCCTGCCTTCTTTCTCCTCCATGTCTCCAAGATTTCCACTAGGAGGTACAAAAAGTCGCTGGTGCGTCATCTAGTGAACGCGGCTAGAGCCTGTGTGCCTCTAAAGTGGAAACACACAGACCCTCCAACGCTAGCGCTATGGATAAACAAAGTGGAAGAAATAAACAGAATGGAGAACTTGACCTTGTCGGCGCAGCACAAACAGGAATTGTATACTAAGACTTGGTCTCAATGGAATGTGTATTTATTGTCAGATGCAGGCCAAGCCAGTGCTGGGATTAGAGCTCCTGCGGTCCCTGACCGGCCGTAACTAATTCCCGGGACTAGTCCGTACCCGGCCCCGGCTCCCCCCCCCTCCCTATCTTCACTCCACCCTCTGTTTCTGATTTCCTTCTCTCCTCCTATACTCTGTTTATAACCTATTTTTGCTATATATATTTGGGTTAGACCAGTATAGACGACCGTGATCCGTGTCGGTGGGACCCTTTCGGCCCCACAGCCGCGGATCCTTCACTACGTCACCAAACCCAGTTACGCTGTTGAGCAGCCACACATTTAGTACTTGTGCTAAATATTACATGGAATTGATATGCCCCTTGTACATAATGTCAGCTCAGCTGCTCAAGTTTATACATCTTGACTGTCAAAAGTTCTATGTAACTGTTATTATTGCTTTTTTATTGACATGTAAAACTCTAAATAAAGATATTTGAAAAAAAAAAAAAGATAAGAGTCCAAATTAATTTATTGAAATTGTGCTAAAAGACAGCCAATGTTGTTAGGGTTCAAATTAACTTCCCCATTCATCAGGACTTTAAAATGAGATCCTTGGGTGGACTCAAAGTAAGGCTTTGCTGATCTTCCTGCAGCCTTAACCTTTCTTGTGTAAAAAAAAAAAAAAAATCTCAGGTTTGTGACATTTCTGTGATCAAATCTGTTGGGGTGTACTCATTTATGCTGAGCACTGCATGTCTTACCAAACATGCTAGAGAAAGGAAGAATCTGTATGTACTAACAAAACAGATAATATGTAATACTTGTTAACCAGTTCCCTACTGAGTCATGTTACAACGTTGGCCGGAACTGCTCGTCGATCCGGGCCAAAGTCATATGATGTCGGCCACTTCTCGTTGCTACTGCGGGTCCCTGGGGGCCCGCAGAGCGGCGATCACGGATCGATTGTGTGGCGGGGGGTCGTGTGTGTGTCCCCCGATCGGGGTAAAGAGCCAATAAAATTGGCTCTTTACCACGTGACCGGCTGTGTCCAATCACAGCCGGTCACTACCAATCTCCACATGCACGCCGCTCGTGTGCGCCCCCGGGGGTGCACAGCGCGGCGATTGGGGTTGAGGCTTGTCCCTCGGACAAAGCCCAGCTCCGATCAGTGTAAAGAGCCAATAGAATTGGCTCTTTACCACGTGACCGGCTGTGTCAATCATGGCCGGTCATGTGATGTAAACAAACCGCGGTAACAAGCTGTTACTGCGGTTATCCCTGTCACACACCGATCGTGGCAGATTGCGGTAACAGCTTGTTACCGCCTACTGTACACCAAGCACACTGATCACCCCCCAATAAAGAGGACCTGTCACCACCCCATCAAAGTACCTGTCACAGCCCTTCAAAGTACCTGTCACCTGTCCATCAAAGTACCCGAGTACCTGTCATCAACCCATCAGAGTACCCGAGTACCTGTCACCAGACCATCAGAGTACCCGAGTACCTGTCACCAGACCATCAGAGTACCCGAGTACCTGTCACCTGCCCATCAGAGTACCCGAGTACCTGTCGCCTGCCCATCAGAGTACCTGTCACCAGCTCATCAGCGTACCAGAGTACCTGTCACCAGCCCATCTGAGTACCCAAGTACCTGTAACCAGCCCATCAGAGTACCCGAGTACCTGTCACCTGCACATAAGAGAACCTGAGTACCTGTCACCAGCCCAGCAAAGTACCCTAGTACCTGTCAACTGCCCATTAGAGTACCTGATACAACACCATCAGCGTACCCGAGTACCTGTCACCAGCCCATCAGTGTACCCGAGTAACCTGTCACCTGCCCACCTGAGTACCCGAGTACCTGTCACCTGCCCACCTGAGTACCTGTCACCTGCCCTTCAGATTACACGAGTATCTGTCACCAACCCATCTGAGTAACCGAGTACCTATCTGCAGCCCATCAGAGTACCCAAGTACCTTTTACCAGTCCATCAGATTACCCGAGTACCTGTCTCTAGCCGATCAAAGTACCCAAGTACCTATCTGCAGCCCATCAGTGTACCCGAGTACCTATCTGCAGCCCATGCCTCATAGAATATACCTCAGGTGTTTGCTTTCCAAAATGGGGTCATTTTGTGGGTAATTACACTGTCCTGGTACTCCGGGGCCTTCAAAAGTGTGATGGGTATGAATGAAATTTTATGTGTAATTTATGCTCCTAGAACGCCTGACGGTGCTCCCTGCATGTTCGGCCTCTGTATGTGGCCAGGGTGGCAGTCCGCAAGATCCTCGTATTTAATGTGTATTTTAAAGTAAGTATGGGTAGTGTGAAAACTTCCGGGGCCTCATGGTCCTGTCACATTAATGGGTGTTTTACTGGGGTAAAACCTTTCGTTTGTGGACTCCATATAAGATACTCCGTACCCGACGTCTATCCATGAGCCCATGTGACTACCCGACGTCTATCCATGAACCCATGAAACTAGCCGATCTCTGTCCATGAGCCCATTAGACTACCTGACCATTTTCCATGAACCCATGAGACTACCCGACGTCTATCCATGAGCCAATGAGT
>BLSH010445724.1:1125612-1176904 GCA_018402905.1 Glandirana rugosa
CGGAGAGGTGTTGACAAGGAGGAGAGACGGTGATCAGTGGATGGGGAGGAAATAGAGTAACCTGTGGATGGAAGGGAAAAGGATTACCTGTGGAGAGGCGGAAGGTGAACTGTGGATGGGTGGAAGAGAAGTCAAGCTGCGGGGGGGTGTGAGGGGGGGGGGGGGTGAGAGTTGAGCTGTGGACGGGGTAGTAGAAGGTGAGTTTTGGATGAGAGGAGAGAAGGTGATCACACTGTGATACACACTCCTCAGCACTGCACAACTGTGTTATACCAGTGGTTCTCAACTCCTGTCCTCGGGACCCACTAACAGGCCAGGTTTGCAGGATAACTGAAATACATCACAGGTGATATCATTTGCTGCTCAGTGATTGCAGTATTCTAGTCTGCATCTCCCCAAGGTAATACTTAAAATCTGGCCTGTCGGTGGGTCCTGAGGACTGGAGTTGAGAGCCACTGGTGTTACAGTTTCCTGAACCTTTAATTGTGTGCAAACGCAGTTCTGAGCCTTGACCACACCCATTATTTGGCATCATTTTACTTCTCTTCCCTGAGGAATGGTGTGATTGGGGGCGGGAGGGGGTGGGTTTCGGGGGCAGGGAGTGGACTGGGGAGGGTGGGTTCCTGCACCTATTCTCTGAGAAAAAAAGCCCAATATATATACATATATATAATGTATATGTATATACTCACCAGGATCTTTATTAGGTACACCTTGCTAGTACCGGGTTGGACCCCCTTTTACCTTCAGAACTGCTTTAATTCTTTGTGGCATAGATTCAACAAGGTGTTGGAAACATTCCTCAGAGATTTTGATCCATACTGACATGATAGCCTCACGCAGTTGCTACAGATTTGTCGGCAGCACATCCATGATGCAAATCTTCCGTTCCACCACATCCAGTGGTGGCCGGTGGTATTTTATTGGGGGAGGCGGCAGCACAGTGCACAGACAGCCAGCCGCCAACCACCTACCCCTCAAACCCCCCCGATCGGTCGGTCAGTTGGTGTCAACCAGTGCCCACAACACCTACCTCAGACTTCCCTCCGGGTAACTGGTGTGTCTGCTCCAGTGGCGTGTCTCCTTCCTCCTTCTCCCAGGGGCCAGCCTAGCTTCTCTTCGGGCGACAGACGGCCGACCCGCTAGCTACCACTGCATCTCCTCTCCTCCCCTCCTCCTAGGCGTCCAATAGAATCGCTCGTACTTTCAGCCAATTGGGTGACGGGTTTCAGACCCGCTTCCTGATTGGCCAGGCGGAGAGTCAGTGTTACAATAGCGAATATTCATTCGCTATGTAACACACTGGGTGGACTCCGGACGTAATGCTCTGCGCCCCAAGCTGACCTTATTTTGAAGCCGATTAGAGCCTCTTTGCTCTAATCAAGTTCTTTAAAAAAAACACCCCCACCCACCCCCTCCATTGAAATTTATGAGCCCGGCATCCTGCAAGGGACCGGATGCATTGATAGGAAGGAGTGGTGCTGGGGGCGGTGCCCGTGCCCTTAATGAACGGGCCCCCCTGACCATATCCCAAAGGTGCTCTATTGGATTGAGATCTTTTGACTGTGGAGGACATTGGAGTGCAGGGAACTCACTGCCATGTTCAAGATACCAGTTTGAGATGCTTTGTGACATGGTGCATTATCCTGCTGGAAGGACCCATTGGAAGATGGGTACACTGTAGTTATAAAGGGATGGACATGGTCAGCAACAATACTTAGGTAGGCCGTGGTGTTTAACCACTTACCAACCGGGCCACTTTTTTACATTTGGTGGTCACAAGCTTAAAACATTTTTTTTTTGCTAGAAAATTACTTAGAACCCCCAAACATTATATATATATTTTTTCAAACACCCTAGAGAATAAAATGGCGATTGTTGCAATACTTTTTTGTCATACAGTATTTGCGCAGCGGTCTTTCAAGCGCGATTTTTTTTGGAAAAATTTTACTTTTTTGAGTTAAAAAATAAGACAATAAAGTTAGCCCAATTTTTTTGTATATTGTGAAAGAGGATGTTACTCTGAGTAAATAGATACCATACATGACACAGTTGAAAATTGCGTGCACTCGCGGAATGGCGACAAAGTCCGGTATTTAAAAAGTTCTATAGGCGACGCTTTAAAATTTTTTATCGGTTACCAGGTTAGAGGTGCAGAGGAGATCTTTTGCTAGAATTATTGCTCACACTCTGGCGATCGCGGCGATACCTCACGTGTGGTTTGAACACCGTTTTCATATGTGGGCGCGACTTACGGATGCGTTTTCTTTGCTGTGCGAGCTCGCGGGGATGGTGGCGCTTTAAATTTTTTTTATTTATTTATTTTTAGCACTGTTCCTTTAAAAAAAAAAAATCTGATCACTTTTATTGCTATCACAAGGAATGTAAACATCCCTTGTGATAGTAATATATGGTGACAGGTACTCATTTTGGAGGGCCGGGGGGTCTAAAAGACCCCCCATCCCTCCTTTGCACTTCACAGTATTCAGATTGCCAAAAACGGCGATTCTGAATACTGTCATTTTTTTAAAATTGGCGCCGTTAGCCGCCGATTAAACCGGAAGTGACGTTGTGACGTGGCTTCCGGAATTTGCCGAAGGAGACCCGATCGGAGCCGATTACGGCTTTTGTCAGGTCTCCTTCCAGCCAGCGGACGCGCCGGATCGCCGCTCCCATCTCCCGGTGGGACAGGAGGCCAGAGAAGAGCGGCGGCAGGAGGGGGGGATGTCCCCTCCCCCCCTGGGATAACGACCGAGCGGCTCCCGAGCCGGATCGGTTGTCACCCCTGGATAGCCGACCGTCAGCTCTAAAAAATGATACCGGGATATAGCCTGCAGCTGCAGTCTATGTCCCGGTAGAGCCTCTCAAAGCCAGCCGCCGCCATTTACGGCGCTGGTCGGGAAGTGGTTAAACGATACTCAATTGGTACTAAGGGACCCGAAGTGTGCCAAGAAAATATCCTCCACACCATTATACCCTCCACTAGCCTGAACCGTTGATACAAAGCAGGATGGATCCATGCTTTCATGTTGTTTACACCAAATTCTGACCCTTCTTCTATTGTCCAATTTTGGTGAGCCTGTGCGAACTGTAGCCTTAGTTTCCTATTCTTAGCTGACAGGAGTGGTACCTGGTGTGGTCTTCTACTGCCGTAGCCCATCTGCTTCAAGGTGCAATGCATTGTGCGTTCAGAGATGGTATTCTGCATACCTTGTTGTAACGAGTGGTTATTTGAGTTACTGTTGCCTTTCTATCATCTTGAACCAACAAGGCATTTTCGTCCACGCAACTGCCGCTCACTGGATATTTTCTCTTTTTCCGGCCATTCTCTGTAAACCCTAGAGATGGTTGTGCGTGAAAATTGCAGAGATCAGCCGTTTTTTAAATACTCAGACCAGCCCATCTGGCGCCAACAACCATCAAAGTCACTTAAATCCCCTTTCTTTCCCATTCTGATGCTCGGTTTGAACTTCAGCAAGTCGTCTTTACTACATCTTGATGCTTGCATGCATTGAGTTGCCGCCATGTGATTGGCTGATTAGCAATTTGTGTTACCAAGCAGTTCAACAGGTGTACCTAATAAAATGGGCAGTGTGTGTGTATATATATCAGGCCTCGACAAACCCCGGGCGCCAGGTCGCCATGGCGACTAGAAATCGCGTCCTGGCGAGTGACTGCCGTTCCTTCTATCACTATGTTAAAACAGCGTGTCAGATTCAGCGAGAGCCGTTCTCTGCTTAATCTAACAGCTGTTAAACTTGACTGGCTGCCTGGAATAGTTGTTGATAGCAGAATAAAGGAACAAACAATGTATCTTCTTCTTTCCAAGCAATGATCTCCGGGCTATCAGGAAAGTTTAACCATTTATAGACTAAACCCTTTCTCACATTAGTGGCTTACAATTAAATATCCAGTGTTTTCTGCTAGAAAATGACTTGGAACCCCCAAACATTATATATTATTTTTTTAGCAGAGACCCTAGAGAATAAAATGGCGGTTGCTGCAATATTTTATGTCACATGGTATTTGCGCAGCGGTCTTTCAAGTGCAATTTTTTGGAAAAAAATACACTTTTAATGAATAAAAAAAAACGAAAACGTAAAGTTAGCCCATTTTTAATTTTTTTGTATAATATGAAAGTTGATGTTACACCGCGAGAAACGTGACAAAATTGTGATAAAGCCCTGAGTACCATCAACAATTACCACTCTATGTGCAGCTGGGCTCCAGTATTTCATGGTGACTGGAAACCTACCAGAGCAATGAAAAGTCACTGTGGGGGACACACATGCAGGCAGGAAGTGGCTGCAAAGAGGCAGCATAAGATCAGCAGCGCTGGAATACTTTTCACTTTTTTTTGTATTTTATCTACAATGTCACTAAGGCTTTATTTAGATGTGCAAGTTGGGTGGTAAAAATGTGCAGTAGAGACATGTTTTTGCTACCCTTAAGCTCCATTAGGCAGCAGATGAGGGCGTTTTACATGGCTCAGTCACTATGCATTCGGCATAATAAGGAGTTTCCCCCATAACAGATTTTTTAGTGTCACTCTTTCTGGCCAGCCTATAACCCTGATGTAACGGTGGAGTTATTGACTGGCTGCTCTGCTGTGAGTAAGTTGGGGTTAGGGGCGCAAATTACTTGTCTTACCCCGGGGTGCGCTGACAACCCAACACTACGCTATAAAAAAACTGGCTCCTAACTTTTTTAGCTGGCTCCTAGATTCAAAGCAAATTTGTCAAGCCCTGGTATATATATATATATATATATATATATATATATATATATATATACACACACACACGGTTGTGTTCAAAATAATAGCAGTCTGTTTAAAAAAGTGAATAAAGCTCAAAATCCTTCTAATAGCTTTTATTTCCATACACACAAATGCATTGGGAACTCTACACATTCTATTCCAAATCAAAACATGAAGATAAATATATCAAATTTGTGTTGTTCCTCTAAATAAATTGAAGAAAATTGAATATTAGACTGTCCAAAAAAATAGCAGTGTTTGTATTCTTCTTTACAAACTTAAACATTCACTATATAAACTGAAAAATGTTTGAAGATTTTGCTTTCCTTTGAATCGCGTAACTAATATTTAGTTGTATAACCACTGTTTCTGAGAACTGCTGTACATCTGTGTTGCATGGGGTCAACCAACTTCTGGCACCTGTGAACAGGTATTCCAGCCCAGGATGATTGGACTACATTCCACAGTTCTTCTCTATTTCTTGGTTTTGCCTCAGAAACTGCATTGTTGATGTCACCCCACAAGTTTTCTATTGGATCCGGGGATTGGGCTGGCCACTCCATAATGTCAATCTTGTTGGTCTTGAACCAAGATGTGGCACGTTTACTGGTGTGTTTGGGGTCGTTGTCACACCCATTTCAAGGGCATTTCCCTCTTCAGCATTAGGCAGCGTGACCTCTTCAAGTATTCTGATGTATTCAACATGACCCATGATCCCTGGTATGCGATAAATAGGCCCAACACCGTAGTATGAGAAACATTCCCATATCATGATGCTTGCGCCACCATGCTTCACCGTCTTCACAGTGTACTGTGGCTTGAATTCAGTGTTTGGGGGTCGTCTGACAAACTGTCTCCGGCCACTAGACCCAAAAAGAACAATCTTACTTTCATCAGTCCACAAAATGTTGTGCCATTCCTCTTTAGGCCAGTCAATGTGCTCTTTGGCATATTGTAACCTCTTCAGCACATGTCTTTTTTTCAACAGTGGGACTTTGCGGGCGCTTCTTGCAGATAGCTTGGCTTCACATAGGCATCTTCTAATTATATCAGTACTCACAGGTAACTTTAGACCTTCTTTGATCTTCCTGGAGCTGATTGTTGGCTGAGTCCTTGCCATTTTGGCTATTCTTCTATCCATTCGAATGGTAGTTTTTCGCTTTCTTCCAAGTCTTTCAGGTTTTGGTTGCCATTTTAAAGCATTTACGATCATTTTAGCTGAGCAGTCTATCATTTTCTGCACTTCTTTATGTTTTCCCCCCTCCAATCAACTTTTTAATCAAGGTACTTTGTTCTTGTCTGGAACAACCCATTCTCTTCAGGATTTCAGAGAGAAATGCACTGTAACCAGCATGTACAACATTTGCTGCCTTCCTTCCTTAAATAAGGGCAATAATTGCCACCTGTTTTTCAAAGAATGAATGACCTCACTAATTGAACTCCACACTGCTGTTATTTTGAACATGCCCCTTTCAATTAGTGATTCAATTACACAGAATCAGCAGCATGCATGTCATGACTGTTGGGTCTGTTGGATTTCTATTACTCTACTACACCTGCTAGTAAATTATTTGCCATGTAGAAATATCATTTCTACCAAAAACATTGATTGATCAGGTTAGTGATGTCTGCTATTATTTTGAACACAATTATATATATATATATATATATATATACCCCCACGGGTGTGCAGACTAAGAGGTCGGGCTGGCCCTGAGGCTTTGCGGCCTGCTGGATTGGGATACATCACTCACCCATGGGAACCGATGTCCTCCTCTAGTGGGCGGGGCTGTGATGAGCATGGCACTCCTGCATATCTGACTGAGGACTTCCTTTGCTTGCTCTCACTGCCTGCCCACTTCTGACATCTCCTTCCCAGTTTGGCAGCTAAGATCTGGCGCCCTTTCCTTACCGCCGTTAAGTGTAACAGGGGACATGTACACAGATAATCAGGACACCGATCATCAGTGCCTCCTTCTCAGAGCAGAGCTTTTTTCATTTGGCACTAGTGTGAGCAATTCCTATTGCCCAATGCCCCAGACATTCAGTTCCTGGCGTTGGGCAGCTGATTTAGAAAAATTGGCTCCTAACTTTTTTAGCTGGCTCCTAGATTTAAAGCAAACTTGTCAAGCCCTGTAAATTAGATAATCCCCCAATAGGTTACATATTCGAGGCCTATTGGAATATGAGCAAAGGCATATCTATCCACGCACACACACTGAATAATATATATATTTTATTTTCTTATTACAGGTACTTATATAGTGCCGTTAATTTACTCAGTGATTTACATATGTATTGTATGTTCATATTGGTTTCTGCTGTCAAGAATCTTACAATCCAAGGTCCCTAACTCGCATTCATACATACACTTTTTTTTGTGAAGTTCCACAGAGCGGTGCTTTATGAAACCCATATGAGCAAGAAAAGTGAAATTGCAGCACACAAAAAAGTGCACAGAGGGTACAGAATGGCCAATCCCCTGAAGAGAAAGGGCCTCTAACCCTGACCCTGCCGGGGCTCAAGGCTCCTGACAGAGTCAAGGTATGTCATGGTCTACCTAGGACGCATAGACCCCACTTCTTAGGGACCAAACAAAGCTGGTCCACCAAGTACTTGGTGAGAGGTTCTCCCGAAGAGAGACTCCTCCAGATGGGAAGAGGCAAAAGACCCAAAGGCCACAGAACCTCTCCCCAAAATCAGAAATCAAACAAACCCAAACAAACATAAAAAGTTCTGTGCAAAGAGCATCAGGCCTTTCAACATGTACAGAAATTGCCTTGGCTAGCCAAAAGCCGCATCTGAAGGCGTAGTGCAAGAAAAGCATAAGGTGACGTGTCTGTGTGCTATTGAAGCTCCAATGGTGTGGTGTTCTGCCCTCCGGGGGTTCTATTCAGTTTACCTGTGCCTATGTTGCTTAAAATAACATGTTGGGTTCTCTTAATTTACACCAAGCTACTTATATGCAAAGCTATACCATTTCTGGTATAGCTTTGCTGTTTGTAGAAGTTACATATTGTATTCTCTTAGACTATGTTAATAAAGTTGTTAGGAACCAGTGCATTCTGGGAGTATTCTCTAGAGGAAGTGAGTCAGCTTCCATTTTAAGAATCTACAGCAAGACAGTAAGGCATGCTTCTTCTATCTCTCGCCATCATCCCTCAGGTACATTTTTGTTATTCCATTCTGTGTTATAGAGCATAGTTTCTTTATTATATGCAAAATTGTACTGATTGATGTATATTATATCATTTTGTAGTTTCATCTGGCTTGTTATAAATTTAAGATCAAAGAAATATGGTATCTGAAGTTTATAAAGCAGGAAGGTGAAGGTTTAGCTCTCTGTCCTAGAGACAGAACATGTGGTGCAGCCCAAAAGTTTTTTTCCGGCATTGGTGGAACACCACCCCCCAGGGTGCACATCAATGGAAGCTCCTTGTGCTTCCCAGGCCAGACAAATGCAGCCCCATTCAAACCAGGAAGGAATTAGAACTTAGGAAGAGCCCTGCCATCAACCGGGGACAAGCCTGTGGAACCCAGGGCAGATTCAACCTGTGACAAAACGGATCCCTGCCACAGTTCCCACTTTATTACATCAGGTAAGATACTAACTGGCGCCCCCGGTCTGAAGGCACCAGCATTCTCTCTCCCAAAAAGTAATCAGAACAGATACTACGCTTGATCTTAGCCAACAGGCCAAAAAGCGACTTGAAACCTGCCATGAGAGAATATGGGAGCTACCACTGCGGACCTCTCTCCCTGAACATGCTAACAGCCTGCTGTTGTTTTGTCTTCTTTGTATGGTTCTCTGCAGATTTGACGCATTGTGATGCATGTAGTGATTGAATCAAAAAATCTATTGACTTTTTAACCATTTCTGGCCCTTTAATTGCTTTTAAATGCTGGCTGTCACAATGGTCACATGATCAGAAGGACCCCATTCACAAGTATGCATCATGTGCTTTCCAGTCCCCACATGTGACTGTGCTGGAAGAGCACAGGGTGCACACTCTCAGCACAGAAAAGTGTTTACATAGGGCCACATATATGCATTCTCTTGGTGTAAGAGGCCACATATATGCGCCATGTTGGCGGGAAGAGGTTAAATTAATTTGCTGAGCACCATTGTGGAGGTGTACCTAAATACCAGTCACAGCTGAACCCTTAGACATGGTGTGGATATAATAGTATAACTCAGAATTAGAGCCATGCTTCTGGTACAGTTCATACCTAGTGTAATATTACTGCTATTGTCTCTGTCAGAACCAGTGAAAAAGTCGGTGTTAGAAGAATATGGATTCCCACAGATTGGCACTGAAGTGAGGCAGTATGTTGGTCACTCTTTATCCTATGATCAAGAAAGGAAGACTCCCCGATGGGTGATTGAACATCTTACGAAGGAGAAAACAGTTGGTAAGAGCCTCTCTAAAAAGGTGACTGGGTGTTCTCTTACTGGCCAAATGTCCCTGTGTGTGGTGTGTCCAGTGACACTGAAAGCCATGCTTATTGGATGGTGATCATTGTGAGCTCTAAGTTCAAGACCGCCTAAGTATATACAGCAGGTAAAATAAGTATTGGACACGTTACAATTTTTCTAGGTAAATATACAGTTGTGCTCATAAGTTTACATACCCTGGAGAATTTATGATTTCTTGGTCATTTTTCAGAGAATATGAATGATAACACAAAAACATTTCTTTCACTCGTGGTTAGTGTTTGGCTGAAGCCATTTATTATCATTCAAATGTGTTTACTCTTTTTAAATCCTAATGACAACAGAAACTACCCAAATGACCCTGGTCAAAAGTTTACATACCCTGGTGATTTTGAGCAGATAAAATGCGCACAAGTTGACACAAAGGGGTTTGAATGGCTATAAAAGGTAACCATTCTCACCTGTGATCTGTTTGCTTGTAATTAGTGTGTGTGTATAAAAGCTAAATGAGTTTTGGACTCCTGACAGACCCTTGCATCTTTCATCCTGTGCTGCACTGATGTTTCTGGATTCTGAGTCATGGGAAGAGCAAAAGAATTGTCAAAGGATCTGCGGGAAAAGGTAGTTAAACTGTATAAAACAGGAAAGGAACATAAAAAGATATCCAAGAAATTGAGAATGCCGATCAGCAGTATTAAAACTATAATCAAGAAGTGGAAAATGAGGGGTTCTGTTGAAACCAAGCCACGAGGAATGGGCAGCTTTACCACCTGAGAAGATAAAGAGCCTCATCCACAAATACCACAAAAGAATTCAAACTGTCATTGATGTTAAAGGGGGCAATACATGGTATTAAGTTAAATTTTGGTCTCATCACGCCAAATGATTTTGTACCAGAAGGTTTGAGGCTTGTCTCTGTGCTGTTTGGTGTATTGTAAGCGAGATACTTTGTGACATTTGCGTAGTAATGGCTTTCTTCTGGCGACTCGACCATGCAGCAAATCTTTCTTCAAGTGCCTCCTTATTGTGCATCTTGAAACAGCCACACCACATATTTTCAGAGAGTCCTGTATTTCACCTGAAGTTATTTGTGGGTTTTTCTTTGCATCCCGAACAATTTTCCTGGCAGTTGTGGCTGAAATTTTAGTTGGTCTACCTGACCATGGTTTTGTTTTTTTAACAGAACCCCTAATTTTCCACTTCTTGATTAGAGTTTGAACCCTGCTGATTGGCATTCTCAATGTCTTGGATATCTTTTTTTTTATCCCTTTCCTGTTTTATACAGTTCGACTACCTTTTCCCGCAGATCCTTTGACAATTCTTTTGCTTTTCCCATGACTCAGAATCCAGAAATGTCAGTACAGCACTGGATGAGAGATGCAAGGGTCTGTCAGGAATCCAGAAACTCATTGACCTTTTTATATACACACACTAATTAAAAGCAAACAGATCATAGGTGAGGATGGTTACCTTTAATAGCCATTAAAACCCCTTTGTGTCAACTTGTGTGCATGTTATTAGGCCAAAATCACCAGGGTATGTAAACTTTTGATCAGGGTAATTTGGGTAGTTCTGTTGTCATTATGATTTAAAACGAGTAAACACAGTTGATTGATAATAAATGGCTTCAGCCGAACACTAACCATGAGTTAAAAAAACGCTTTTGTGTTATCATTCATATTCTCTGAAAATTGCCAAGAAATCATAAATTCTGCCAGGGTATGTAAACTTATTAGCACAACTGTATTTCTAAAGGTGCTATTGACATGAAATTTGTTAAACATATGAAACATGTCGGTAACAGCCCATGCAATCCGTGCAAATTAATATCAGCTGTTTTATTTCTGACGTTTACTATCTATTTACTGTCTTTGTATTACAATTAAACATGAGTTACAAATGATTCCCAGAGCACTAATGACTAGCTAAAAAGACAGCACAGCAGAGCAGCCCCATTTCCCATCCTTGGCCTGATTGAAACTTTTGGCCAAGCAATCTGATAACAAAGGAGTCACTGAGATGAATCTATGTGGATGTAAAGTGAGAACCTGAGACCTGTGAAAAGGAGACCAAAGCTCCACCACCAGGCTCTAAAGGATAATGCAAAATATTAATATAAAATGTTTGATGGTTTCTTATCTAAAATATTTTTTTTTAAATATCTTTTTATTTTTACTTTAAAAAAATAACCAACACTTAAAAGACCAACAACTTAAAGGGGAGGAAACCATTCCTTGTGCCACGTCATTTGGTAATTCCGTCCCACGCAGGGGTACCTTGTAGCATTGGATTACAAGATAACTGAACTGTGATTACAAAGACAGTGTGGCATATCATAGCATCATTCCTAGTTTGGCTTGCGCTCAGTTACTGGAATCTTCTTTTTGAGATTGGCCCCCAGATAAGGAACCCCACAGCAGCAAGGTCTAGCATTCCCTATATAAAGACAAGTGTATTTTATCAGAGGTGTATTCAATCTGATGTGGCAGTGGAGGGCTCAGCCAATCACTTGACCTATACCCCATCATACTTCTTGGGACAGCCTCTATGATAGTGTCTCTGTAGAGGGGGAGGACTTTGTTTACATGACTTTTCCAAAGGGACATGGAGGGTGGAGCTCGTTTTTTCCAGCAAAGAGTGATCACTTTTCTGGTGTAAAAAAGTGGGAGGCCAATCAGGGTTCTCTCAGCTACCTTGGGAACCAGTTCTTCCACCAGACCCAATAGACCTACTTGTGGGGATGGAACTATTGACAAGTTCAATAAGTCATTGATCAGCGAGACCACTTGTGTCCAGTACATTGTGATTCCAGGCCAGGACCCGAACATATGTATGAAATCACCTGGCTCATAGTCTCACCTCCAGCATTCTGAGAACAGGGAGGGCCGCATTTTGTGTAGTCTATAGGGAGTAATGTAGGCTCTGTGAACAATCTTGTATTAGACGGTCTCTTAAATGCCCGGAGCATCTCAAGACCAGTTCTGACGGAGTTTGGAAAGTTTAGGAGAAGAGACCTGGAGAAGGTGAGCATACAGGACAGTGGTAGATTTCTCTGCACATTCAAACTGTGTGACTCTTTCTAGGTCAGATTGCACCATTTGCATTCCTCCAGGTGGGAATTGGCTTCTGAAAGCATGGGACAACTGAAGGTAACGGAAGAGGTACGAGGAAGGGACATTAAAGGTGGTAGTGAGATGGGCAAACAATACTATCACATTGTCTGATGTAATAGCTGAGATTAGATTCACTTTATATTTAGCCCACGCTATTGGGTCAGGGAGCGTGAAAAGGTGCAGGAGGCTAGGGTTGTTCCACAGGGGGGCATTTGGCGAGACCACCATCCTGGGGTATTTCTCACATGCCAGCCCAGCTTTCAAAGCTCGGAGTGTGGTAAGCATGGAAGGAGTCAGATCATAAAATCATTTTTTTAAATATTTTTTTTTATTTGGTTCATAGTAAATAAGGAAAGCAATTACGTACAGGGCCATTATACAGTTCCTTTACAGGAGATTTCCCCTAAAAACACCCATCTTTAGGTTGGGTTCAAGCTTAAATTGGATGTGGCTGACAGCAGGGGTCCGATGCGCCCCTGTTCTCCGTTTCAGGGAAGAATCAGGCCTGAATTTTGTCTGAATTCAGACCTGAAACAAAGCCAAAGATGCACAGGACCACTGTGCAATCCACGGAGGTGTGTGAACCGGCTCCGTTGTGAGCTGAGCACACTCTCCTGTCATGAAACCCACATCCAATTTGCACTAGTGTAAACCCAGCCTCAATCAAAAGTCTGCTCCTTCAACTCCCTTATAAGCAACTCCCTGGCCCAGTTGCCTATATTTGAATGTAGCTTGTGAGGTAAAATAGTTCCCAAAGAGATTCATTACATTTTATGATTAAGCAACAGTACTAAAATTCACCACTAGGTGTCACTGTCTTTTTAGAATAGACCTCAATTGATGTAGACTTAAGGCTCAGTACACCATGCTATACCCAAGAGTGTGCATCCTGCTGGTTTAACTACAGTCAGGTCCATAAATATATTATAAATATTGGGACATCGACACAATTCTAATCTTTTTGGCTCTATACACCACCACATTGGATTTGAAACAAAACAAACAAGATGTGCTTCAACTGCAAACTTTCAGCTTTAATTTGAGGGTATTTACATCCAAATCAGGTGAACGGTGTAGGAATTACAACAGTCCGGGGAGGGCCAGGGAGCGGGTGCGGCGGAGTCTATCTCCGCCGGCCACCCGTGATGCCCCCCCTGGAGTGAAAGAACGGAGGTCCATGTAAGTAAACACGGACCTCCGTTCTGTGAGAGGGGGAAGGGCTGTGATCACAGCCTTCCTCTACATGGAAGGTGTGATCACTTCCCTTCTCCTGTTAGGGCAGTCCCCCCACAGTTAGAACACGCCCAGGGAACACAGTTAACCCTTAGAGCGCCCCCTGCAGGTTAACCCCTTCACTGCCAATGGCATTTACACAGTAATCAGTGCATTTTTATAGCACTGATCGCTGTATGAATGCCAATGGTCCCAAAAAAGTGTCAAAATGGTCCGACATGTCCGCTGAAATATCGCAGTACCGCTAAAAATCGCAGATTGCCGCCATTACTAGTAAAAAATAAAAAAAAAATAACCCCAAAAATGAATTCTCATCATCCGTAAACACGATAAACGCCGATTGCGATTTTTTTTTTATCACAAATATGAGGAAGAATATAAATCGTCCAAAAAAAAATTTTTTTTATATATTTTTTTTTGGATTTGTATTTTAGCAAAAAGTAAGAAATTTGTTTTTTTTTTGCAAAATTGTTGCTCTTCTTTTGTTTATAGCGGCAATCAGAAATGACGCAGTGGTGATCAAATACCACCAAAAGAAAGCTCTATTTGTGGGAAAAAAAGGACGCAAATTTCGTTTGGGTACAACGTCGCATGACCGCGCAATTGTCAGTTAAAGCAACGCAGCGCCGAATCGCAAAAAGGGCTCCGGTCATAAAGTGTGAAATCCTTTCCGGGGCTGAAGTGGTTAACTGAGTCTAAAGTCAGCTCAGTTAAAGCAGAACTCTGCCTTCAAGCCCCATATTTGCAAGCGGGAAGTTTTTTTTTATCTCAATAAAAACTTCATCCTGTGCGCACAGTGTGTTAGAAAGTATACCTCAAAGTGGCTATAAAACTCAAGCATGAAATATGAACAAAGCATATCCCTCTATAGTGCGTACTTGTCTCAATCCAGAGCACTAAGTGTCATTTCTGTCTGCTGCTTCATTCCTCTGCTATTAGTATGAGTCACTTCTGACAAGTTTTCCTGACACCAAGAGATAAAAGGTGACAGGGGAGGGACCTCCAGCTGATTGACAGCCTCAGCTCTGTTCCTGTGTGCTGTGTGAAGGGGGGGGGGGGTCTTCCCTCCAATCAGCTCTCAGAGCTCTCTTTAATGATGCAACTTCAGCTCCCTGCCCCCTGTATTTCAGAGCTGAGAGATCCTGTGTAAATTCTGCACTTTAAAGTGGCAGTAAACCCTCCTATCATTTTCAGCCAGGGAAGCTGCCATCTTGGCCTCTGTTTAATCTCCAACTGCCGTGATGCTGCATATGTGATCAGCTGTGACATCAGCCATTGGATGGTTTGACAGTTTGGTTTAGAGCACAACCAATGGGAGTGTTACATTTCCGGCACTTTCCGGAAATGTAACTGGTTTTTAAACTGTTAAATGGATGGGTTTACTACCGCTTTAAATGGATGTAGGAGAAAGATAGCTGGAAATAAGCATGTACAACTTGTGTAGGAGGATTTGTTTAATCTCTGTGTATTACCTGAGGCCAGTCACTACACTGAGTATTTGTGAGGGTTTACAACCACTTCTGGACTGCCCCACGCAGATATACCTTGGCAGGGTGGTACTCCTGCATGAAATCACGTACCTCTACGTGATTTCATACACTGGGTCTGAGGCACTGTGACCCGCTCCCGCTGTGATTGGACACAGCGGGAGCCAATCAGTGGGTCCGGCAGACCCTATGTTTGCTGGCACCTCGCGATCACTCTGAGGAAAGGCAGAACAGCGTCTGGCAACGTAAACAAGGCAGACCACCGTTCTGTGAAAGGGGAAGATGGAGCTCTTGTGTTCCTGCTAAGCAGGAACACGGATCTCTGTCTTCCCCCAGTCAAAGCACCCCCAAACAGTTAGTAAGCACTCCCTAGGAGCATATTTAACCCCTTTGATCGCCCCTGATTTTAACCCCTTCCCTGCCAGTGTCATTAGTACAGTGACAGTGCATTTTTTTAGCAAAAAAGTGTTACTTAGTGTCAGATTTGTCCGCCGCAATATCGCAGTCCTGCTAAAAATCGCTGATCGACACCATTACTAGTAAAAACAATAAAGAGAAAAAATTCCATAAATATGAAGGTTACTGGCCTGATGTCCCAATGGTCCTCCTTACCCATTTCATGGGTAGGCAGAATCAATGTGGTTAAGATGTCTATTCTCCCTAAGTTCCTCTATCTCTTTCGTACGCTCCCTATATCCATCCCAGCCTACTTACTGCGCCTCCTCCAGCGCAGGACCCTATCCTACATGTGAGGCTCGATTAGACCCTGTATTCACCAAAAGACACTTTATGCATCTAGGTACAGTGGAGGTCTTGGTGTACCCAAATTTTCATCTTACTTCCAAGCGGCACAGATCTCTCAACTTACTAAGTATCATGCGACCAAAGAAATCCCACTATGGGTAGCCATTGAATCCGCCGAAGTTGACCCTATCTCTGTTGCCAACATTCTATGGCTTAGACCCGCAGATTGTATTACCCTGACCAATCCTATAATTTAAACATTACCTATCTGCCTGGGACAAACACAAGATTTCTCACAACGTGCAATCTCCCCATAATCCCCTCCTTTCCTTTCTAAGAAACCCATCCTTTTCCCCCGCTTGGGAATCCCCTAGTACCTTCAAAATCTGGTCATCCTCCAACCTACTTCGATTGCACAACTTTATTTCCAATAACTCCTTCCGCACCTTCCCTACCCTTTGCGACGCTTACGGTTTACCCAACACAGAACTATTTAGATATCTGCAAATAAAGAACTTCTACACACCCTTCCTTAATAGTGACCCACCCATGACACATTTTTCTCCTTATGGGTAGATCTGCAAGTCCGATCCTCACGCCAGAGGCAATATCTCTTTACTTTATCAACTACTAATTGCTGATCTGGACAACCCTATGCCCTCCTACGCAGACAAATGGACATCTGACCTCTGGCGTACAATCGACACAGCTGAATGGTCTAATATCTAGTCAACTAGTAACTCTTCCTTCCCCAATATACTAGCAAAGGAAACCAATATCAAGGTCATCACCCGATGGAACTTAGTACCTGACAGAATCGCAAAATATCTCCCGTCATACCCTACAGGCTGTTTTCGGGGCTGTAGCGAGCCTGGTACATATTACCACATCTGGTGGGACTGCTCTCTAGTACAGGAATTCTGGAAACATATCTTCATTATCGCCTCCAAAGCCCTAGAGATGAATATTGCACCTGACCCATCGATTGCTCTGCTCAATTTGAAACCGAGCCAGTTGACTTCCTCTCATTTTAAGCTGCTAGCCTACCTCATGACTGCTGCTAAGCAGACAATCCCCAAGGCTTGCAAGTCCCCTGCGTTGGTTGTGGCAGAGGCAGAATGAACAAGGCCTTTATGCACGCTAAAATGGAAGCCATAGACAGTAATAAGATACTCAAATTTGAGAAAATTTGGGACCCCTGGGTTAGAAACTGCCTATAATCTGACTTTGACAGAAATCTTTTGATGCCCTAATAACCACCCCTAACTATTTGATATTCTGGCCTCATATTCAAATAACGAGCCACTGATCCTGGAAATCTAGTCCTCCTCACTCCCTTTTTTCTCATCTAAATATTATAGCCTCTGCCGTTCTCTTCCCTACCCCTCCTGCCACTTTTCTTTTTTCCGTCTTGTCTTTCCCTATATTCTTTCTTGTACTAAACTCAATTCAATTCCACCATGTCTACCCTTCTCTATGCTGCTTAGCACTCATATAGGACTTCACTGTTTCAGATTCAGGTTCCTTCCAACACCTCTGGTGCATTTGAGATAGAGTCTCGATACATTACACAATACTCTTAAAATGAGTCTGTGTTTCCTCTACCTATTGTACCAATGATGACATTTTAACACTGTAACGCTCTAGCTTCTATTGCTGCTCCCTCTCCTCTGTGGCACAGTATGATCCCAGTGGGGTGCCTCAGGGCCTGAGGGCACATTATGCACATGACCTAAAAATGAGGTTACACACCTGCCATAAACACATTGTATCCTAATTTAATAAGGAAGATATGTATCCCATCTATTCTCCTCATGTGTACAGCCAAGTGGTACGATAATCACATGCTCTGTATTATTTCCTCTGCTTTTCAATAAAAATATTGAACAAGGAAAGAAAAAAAATCCATAAATATATCCCAAAACCAATATATGCCTATTGGGATTTTCTCTACCAACAATGGACAAACATGCAGCAGAATACATATTGGCCTAAATTGATGAAGAAATTTGATTTTTTTACCTTTTTTTTATTGGATATGTTTATAGCCGAAAGTAAAAAAAATATATATTTTTTTCAAAATTGTCAGTCTTTTTTTGTTTATAGTGCAAAAAATAAAAACCGCAGAGGTGATCAAATGCCACCAAATGAAAGCTCTATTTGTGGGGAAAAAGGACAACAATTTTATTTGGGTACAGCGTCGCATGACCGCGCAATTGTCAGTTAACCACTTCAGCCCCGGAAAGTTTTACTCCCTTCCTGACCAGAGCAGTTTTTGTGATTCGGCACTGCGTCGCTTTAACTGACTAACTATAAAAAAAAAGAGCGACAATTTTGCAAAAAGAAACAGTTTTTCTTACTTTTTGCTAAAATACAAATCAAAAAAATCGGTGTTTATTGATTGGTTTGCGCAAAAGTTGTCGCGTTTACGGATGATGAGAATTCATTTCTGGGGTTTTTATTTTTTTATTTTTTACTAGTAATGGCGGCGTTCTGCGATTTTTAGTGGTACTGCGATATTGGGGCGGACATGTCGGATATTTTTTACACTTTTTTGGGACCAATGACATTTATACTGCGATCGGAAATCTAAATGTCCACTGATTACTGTATGAATGTCATTGGCAGTGAAGGGGTTAACCTGGGGGGGAGAGCTAGGGGTTAACTGTGTTCCCTGGGTGTGTTCTTACTGTGGGGGCGCTGGGCTAACATGGGCATAGGAGATCTAACTGATCCCAGTGACAGGGATCAGTAGATCTCCTATGCCCGCACTGACAGGGTGGGGAACCGCCGTGTTTACATCAGCGGTTCCCCGCTCTTTGGCTGTGGCCACTCATTGCGGCTCGCCGGTGGGCATGCGCGCACCCCCTAGCGGCCACCCGCAGATCGCCGCCCTTTTACGGCGATTCGCGCCCAGTGTCCACACCGCCGCAGTAAATATACTGCGCACGGTGTGGAACCTGTTAAAGTAACGCAGTGCCGTATCGCAAAAAATGGCCTGGTCATGAAGGGGGGTAAAACCTTCCAGGGCTGAAGTGGTTAAGATATTTTAGAAGGTATACTGCCCCTTTGTTGGCATGAACAAATGCCGTTATGCATTCACGGGATCTACATTAGCTGGCGCTGGATATTCAAGATAGTGAACCCCAAAGAAGAGCCAGAAAATGTCAGTGGTGGTGAGGGAGTTTGTGGATGTGTATCACTAGAGCGGAGGTAAGTATGGAGGAGATTAGTTGTGCTTTAATATGTTAAAATGTAACATTTATTTAAATTCTTTTTCTTTTTTTTTAGGCAATGCAGACCGGAAACACTGTAAATTTAAACCAGATCCGAACATTCCAGCAATGTTTAGTGCCTCTAATGAGGATTATTTAAAAAGTGGTTGGTCCAGAGGTCACATGGCACCAGCTGGAGATGCCAAATATTCTACGGTATGAGTTTAATTATTTGATTTATGTTATACTATTTTATTATAATCATGTGCCAGCTGCAGTAACATAATAGCAGCCTGGATTGACCAAGGTAGCACTTAATAACTGTCCGGGAATCAAGTCTGGCTCCATTCCAACCATTATAGTAGTTTTTGTTTTTAAACTGTTTTTTATAGCATTTTTCTATTATATTCTGTATATACAAAACATTCTTATTCTAAATAAACCTTTGCTATATGACAAAGTATTCCCAAAACACAATAGGCTCACTTCACAAAGCTACCACACCAGGTTATTGATCCCTATTTTCAAAAAAATCTGAGTCCAATGAGGTTTAAGTATGTCAGTCGCAAGGCTAAAAATAAATGTTTTCATGTTAATTTAAAGTGGAACTTTAGTCAGAAAATTAAGTCCTGCTAGATCACTTCAGGCGTGTCCGTTTTGCAGGTATAGCTATGTAAAACATTAAACATAAATGTCTATACTGTTTAAAATCCAATAATACACTGCCCCATCATGCTCTGCACATGCTCCATTGCTCTCCATTTTTAGGCACTGCAGATTTTGTAGAGGCCGATCTGCTGACAGCCTTAAAGCGGAATTAAACCCTCCTATCCTTTACAGTCAAGGAAGGTGTGTCTGTTTGATCTGCAAGTGCGACATATTATCAGTTATGACACCAGCTATTTAATGGTTTGACAGTTTGGCTGAGGAAACAAGCAAATGTGACAGCAATCCCGACATTCCAGGAATGTAACTTTTGAAACTGTTAAACTGATGGATTTAGCTCCGCTTCATGATTTACTGCTGTTGAGGGGCTCTGGGCTTCAGCAAAATGGCAGCCTCCAGCAAAAAGAAACAGGAGCAATACTGGAGGCAATTTACAGCACACACTCATATTGGTAGCATAATTATTAAAACAGAGTTCCACTAGTTTTTTAGTTTATTACCCACTTGCCGACCGCCCCGCCGTGGCATGACGGCGACAAAGTGGTTCGTTATTACATACCGCCGTCACCTGACGGTGGCTGAGAGGTTGCGGATCGCGAGCGTGCGCCGACAGAGGCGCGCTCCCATACTCACTGGGGGAGCCAGGGAGCGTGTAGGGCGGACACGATCTCCGCCGGCTACCCGCGATGGCTCCCCGCAGCGACAGAACGGAGGTCCGTGCATGTAAACACACGGATCTCCGTTCTGACAGAGGGGGAAGGAATGTGATTGCAGGCTTCCTGTATATGGGAGCCGCTATCACTCTCCTCCCCCAGCCAGCCCAGCCCCCATACAGTTAGTAACACACACAGGGAACACAGTTAACCCTTAGAGTGCCTCCCTCAGGTTAACCCCTTCCCTGCCAGGGACATTTACACAGTAATCAGTGCATTTGCATAGCACTGATCGCTGTATAAATGCCAATGGTCCCAAAAAAGTGTCAAAATGGTCCAACATGTCCGCCGCAATATTGCAGTACCCCTAAAAATCGCAGATCGCTGTCATTACTAGTAAAAAATAAAAAAAATAAAAACCCTATAAATTAATTCTCATCATTCGTAAACGCGGCAACTTTCGCGCAAAACAGTGAATATACACCAATCGCAAATTTTTTTTTTTACCTAAAATACGAGGAAGTATATAAATTGGCCAAAACCGATGAAAAAAATTGTTTTTTTATAATTTTTTTTTGGACATGTATTATAGCAAAAAGTTAGAAATATTTATTTATTTATTTTTTGCAAAATTGTCGCTCTTTTTTTGTTTATAGCGGTGATCAGAAATGACGCAAAGGTGATCAAATACCACCAAAGGAAAGCTCTATTTGTGGGAAAAAAATAGAAAGTGTAGCTTCTGACGTTTAGTAAACAGACACTCACCTGTCCCACGGTCCAGTGATGCGCTGCCCGAAGCCTCGCTTCTCTCCCTCTCCTCTCCACAGCGCTGGCATTGTGTTGTGCTGACTTCTTGGCCATTTTTTAGAGAATATGAATGATAACACAAAAACATTTTTTTCACTCATGGTTAGTGTTTGGCTGAAGCCATTTATTATCAATCAACTGTGTTTACTCTTTTTAAATCATAATGACAACAGAAACTACCCAAATGACCCTGATCAAAAGTTTACATACCCTGGTGATTTTGGCCTTATAACATGTACACAAGTTGAGACAAAGGGGTTTGAATGGCTATTAAAGGTAACCATCCGAACCTGTTATCTGTTTTCTTGTAATTAGTGTGTGTGTGTATAAAAGGTCAATGAGTTTCTGGACTCTTGACAGACCCTTGCATCTTTCATCCAGTGCTGAACTGAAGTTTCTGGATTCTGAGTCATGGGGAAAGCAAAAGAATTGTCAAAGGATCTGCAGGAAAAGGTAGTTGAACTGTATACAACAGGAAAGGGATATAAAAAAATATCCAAGGAATTGAGAATGCCAATCAGCAGTGTTCAAACTCTAATCAAGAAGTGGTAAATGAGGGGTTCTGTTGAAACCAAACCACGGTCAGGTAGACCAACTAAGATTTCAGCCACAACTGCCAGGAAAATTGTTTGGGATGCAAAGAAAAACCCACAAATAATTTCAGGTGAAATACAGGACTCTGAAAACATGTGGTGTGGCTGTTTCAAGATGCACAATAAGGAAAGATGGGCTGCATGGTCGAGTAGCCAGAAGAAAGCCATTACTACTCAAGTGCCACACAGTATCCCGCTTACAATACACCAAACAGCACAGAGACAAGCCTCAAACCTTCTGGCACAAAGTCACTTGGAGTGATGAGACCAAAATTGAGCCTTTTGGCCACAACCATAAACGCTATATTTGGAGAGGACTCAACAAGGCCTGTGAAACACGGAAGTGGATCGCTGTTGTTTTGGGGATGTGTGAGCTACAAAGGCACAGGAAATTTGGCCAAAATTGATGGCAAGATGAGTTCAGTATGCTATCAAAGAATACTGGAGGAACATTTACATTCATCAGCCAGGAAGCTGCGCATGGGAAGTACTTGGACATTCCAACATGGCAATCATCCAAAACAAAAGGCCAAGTCAAACTGTCATTGGCTACAGCAGAATAAAGTGAAGGTTCTAGAGTGGCCATCTCAGTCCCCTGACCTCAATATCATTGAGCCACTCTGGGGAGATCTCAGACGTGCAGTTTATGCAAGACAGCCCAAGAATTTCCAGGAACTGGAGGCTTTTTTCCAAGAGGAATGGGCAGCTTTACCATCTGAGAAGATAACGGGCCTCATCCACAAATACCATAAAAGACTTCAAGCTGTCATTGATTTTAAAGGGGGCAATACACAGTATTAAGAACTGGGATATGTAAACTTTTGATCAGGGTCATTTGGGTAGCTTCTGTAGTCATTATGATTTAAAAAAAATAAACACAGTCGATTGATAATAAATGGCATCAGGCAAACACTAAAAAAATCATAAATTCTGCCAATGTATGTAAACTTATGAGCACAACTGTATATATATTGTGGGAGATTAGCCTGTGGGGATCAGCTTTCCGGATGAAAAATAGTCAGCGTGCAGGCAGCTTTCCTTAATATCTGGCGGCTTGCCAGGTTTATTGATAAATAAGGTTTGCAGGTAAAACAAAATAAAACATAAAAATAAGTTCTTGCCATCCGGTGCTAAACTAGACAGTATAGTTTCCTCACTATACGGTGTGGGGCTGGCCCCTGACACCCACACACCATCAGCAAAAATGCAAACCTTGTCTTTTGATGTCCCAACAGACACAGAGCTCTCTCAGATTCCTCTCTGTGGTTCAGACCAGAGCTCAAGTGAGATATCTTCCTGATTATTTAAGTCCACCTGCTGGTGGACTCCAGTGGACCACAAACTCCGGACCGGAACCAGCCCTGCCCTGGTGGCTGGTAAAATCCGGACCGGACTCCGCTTTATCCAGTCCACATGAACGCATATGAGGTGACAGGTAGCGTCCATCTACCACTTCGCCTTGCATATTGTCACATATCCTCCCCCTCTGCTCAAGCTCCTGGGGATGAGCAACTGTTCCAACAATACAGTGAACCCGGGAGAGGGCATATTGTTCTGGAGTCTTCCTGCCCAGTGTTCCACTGTGAACTTAAATGGCTGTAGGGCCAGGAACCACCTAGCCACCCAACTATTTTCTCTCTGTTGTCACACATCCACTTCAGGGGGGGCATGGTCGGTGAATAGGCTTAACGACCTACCTAAAAGGTAGTACTTCGGCTCCTCTAAGGCCCACTTGATAGCCAGGCACTCCTTCTCCACAATGACATAGTTCCTCTCATGCCTGTTTAGCTTCCTGCTTAAGTAGACAACCGGGTGCTCCTCACCGTCTCTGATCTGGGACAGAACAGCGCCTAGTCCCACCTCAGAGGCGTCCGTCTGTACAACAAACACCTTTGTGAAGTCCGGGGTGACGAGCACCAGTTGTACACAAAGGGCCTATTTCAACTTCTGGAATAACTTCCCGGTTTTGGGATTCCACTTAACCATGCCTGACCCGCTACCCTTCGTCAGATCGGTCAGAGGGACAGCAATGGTGGCAAAGTCGGGGATGAACCGTCTATAATACCCTGTAATCCCCAGGAAGGCACAAACCTGTTTTTTATTCACTGGTTGGGGCCATTTTTGGATTGCCTCGATGTTATTGGTCTGGGGCTTGATCAGTCCTAGACCAATAACATACCCAAGGTATTTGGCCTCCTCCAGGCCTATGGCACACTTTTGGGGTTGCTGTTAAACCGCTACCCTCAGAGAATCTACGCCTGCTTGTACTCGGGGCAGATGCAATTCCCAATCTGGACTGTGGATGACCACATCATCCAAATAGGCGGCTGCATAGGCCTGATGCGGCCTCAAGGTTTTGTCCATGATTCTCTGGAAGGAAGCAGGGGCCCCATGCAGACCAAACTGCATTCGCTTGTACTGGAAAGACCCCTTGGGGGTAGAAAAGGCTGTTTTTCCTTTTACTGACTCTGTTAAGGGGATCTGCCAGTAGCCCTTAGTTAGTTAGGTCTAGAGTTGTTATGTACCAGGCTCCTCCCAACCTGTCCACAAGTTCGTCAACCCGCAGCATTGGGTATGCGTCAAATTTAGAAACGTTAATCAGCTTCCTGAAATCATTACAGAACCTGATAATGCCTTCGGACTTTGGGACCAGCACTATAGGGCTCAACCAGGTGCTGTGGGACTCCTCTAACAGGTCTAACTCCAACATGGTTTTCATTTCCTTCACCACCGCCTCCTGTCTAGCCTCAGGTATTTGGTAGGGTTTTACATGTACGTGGACCCCTGGTTCCATGATTATGCCATGCTGTAGTACGGTGGTCAGTCCGGGTAGGTGAGAAAAAATCTCTATTTTTACTGATAAACTCCTTAATGTCATTTTGTTGCATTAGTGACAAGGACTCAGTTATGTGGACGTCCGGGGTCATGGATAGCTTGTCCTCTTGAGGAGTGAACACTGCCAATAAAGTCTCACTATCTTTCCACGGTTTTAAGAGATTCGCATTAATCTCTTAAAACATCAATTTCACAGTAAATTTGCTCGGATTTCCTTTTCCCTGGCTGGTAAACGTTGTAATTCACTTCCCCTACTTTTTCCCTAATCTCAAAGGGGCCCTGCCACTTTGCTAGGAATTTACTTTCAACCATGGGGACTAGTACCAGCACTCTTTCTCTGGGGTTGAAAGTTCGGGTTTTGGCACCCCGATTATAAGCCCTTCTTTGGGCTTCCTAAGCTTGCCCCATATGCTCTCGCACTAGGGGCAGGACTGCTGCGATTCGATCCTGCATCAAGGACATATGCTCGATGACGCTCCCTATATGGGGTGGCCTCTCCTCCCATGTCTCTTTTGCGACATCTAGCAGACCCCTGGGATGTCTAGCATACAAGAGTTCAAGGGGGAATACCCCGTAGATGCCTGTGGAACCTCTCGTATGGCAAACATGAGATACGGCTCAACATATCCCAATCTCTTCCATCTTTTTCCAGTATATCTATATTTTCAACATGCTTTTGAGCATTTTATTAAACCTCTCAACAAGTCCATCTGTTTGGGGGTGGTAGACTAAGGTACGGAGATGGGAGATTTTATACAATCTGCACAATTCCTTGGTTACACGGGACATAAACGGGATGCCCTGATCTGTTAAGACCTCTTTAGGGATCCCCACCCGACTAAACACCTGGACCAGCTCCTTGGCAATAGTCTTAGTGGAGGTGTTCTGCAAGGGTATGGCTTCAGGATAGTGGGTCGCATAGTCCAGGATCACCAGGATGTGCTGGTGTCCCCGGGCAGATTTTACTACTGGTCCCACGAGATCCATGCCAATTTGCTCAAGTGGGACAAGGGGACTATGAAAATTGGGTGACTGGGCCGTCATCTGACACTCAGGGCATGATTCACAATACTCTCTGACCTCTGCATGCAATCCGGGCCAGAAGAATCTCTTGGTTATTCTCTCCCTGGTCTTATACATACCCAGATGCCCCCCATTACAAGTCCATGGGCTAGATCTAGCACCATCTTGCGAAAGGGTTTGGGAACCACTAGCTGTTCCACCTCATCCTCCCCTCGTTTCACCACCTGGCACAACAAATTAGGGATGCACTGATACCGGTATCGGGGCCGATACTCAGCCTTTTCGTGAGTATCGGTACTTGTGAATATTGGCCGATACCGGAAACCGATACCGGAAGTGGGCGGAAGTGACATCAGCGGTGCGGATGTCGGGAGCAGATAAAGATTTCCGGCCCTCCATTTTGCTGGATACATGATGCATGTCTCTGGCTGAGCTGCTGTCTGTCTCCTCCAGGATGTCTGTCAATGGCGATCGGTGCGGTTACACCATGTCCCGCATGGCGATCGGTGAGTGAGTGCTGTGTTGATGATTCCTCTCTTGTCTTTGCAGCCAGTGAGTGTTACTTGTGCATGTCCCACACCACAGTCAGCCTGTCTCTGTCAGCTAGCTTACATGGCAGCCAGTGTCAATGAGTGTAACCTGTTACATGTCTCTCTCAGCTAGCTTACATGGCGGCCAGTGTCAGTGATTGTAACCTTTTACATGTCCCACACCACAGTCAGCAAGCATGTCTCTTTCAGCTTAAATGGCGGCCAGTGTCAGACAGTGAGTTACTTGTTACATGTCCCACACAGCATGTCTCTCTCATCTTAAATGACGGCCAGTGAGTGTTACCTGTACATGTCCCAAACCCACACAGCATGTCTCTCAGCTTAAATGGAGGCCAGTGAGTGTTACCTGTAAAAAATAGCACACTAGGTAGACAGTTGTCTGCTAATTAACCACTAATCCGGCGCTTAGAGGGATATCCTGCTATTTAATTTCTTTGACTATCACAGTAAAAAAAGCAGCTACTCTAATAATGAAATCATGCATAAAATCATCAAAAAAAGTCAGTCTCTTTGAGATGGAGCAGTGCTAGTTCAACTCCCAAGTTGTTAATATGTAACATAAATCATGGGTCCTGAAACCATAATTCCTCTTCTGAGTCTATAGGCTCTTATGTTTCTTGTGTTCTTTTGACAATGTTTCTTTCACAAATGGTTACATGAAATGTATGCATGGGAACACCACAATGGTCTGATGTAATCTCACTGAGATGGCAGATCGTCAACAATAAGAAGCTGGCTGTCACCACTCCATACGATCTCACTCCCCCATCCCATTGCACTCACCAGAACCTTGAAAGGAATGCGCCTTTGTATAGTCTGTACTCCACAGCTGTTTCTTGGATGGCTCAGAGGGATTGTCCACTCAGATGGCTAGATGTCTCTATTCCCCGGCTTCCCACAGATCAGCATACACATCCTGATGTGGCCACCGATCTCTTGTGGCTCAGGTATGGGAGATGCAGAAGGGGAGAAGGCTTCATAGTGTAACCAATCAAACCTTTTATTAATAAATAACTTGGGAGTTGAACTAGCGCTGCTCCATCTTAAAGAAACTGTGACTTTTTTGTGATGATTTTATGCAGTGAGTGTTACCTGTTACATGTCCCACACCCACAGCATTTCTCTCTCTGCTTACATGGAGGTCAGGTTGTAACCTACCTGTGTTACATGTCCCACACCTCACCCACAGCACAGCATGTCTCTTTGCTTATTACTACAATACATGGAGGCCAGTGAGTGTTACCAGATTATTTGTCTCTTGCTTACATCGTGTGTCCCATTGTCCCCTGTCCAGTTGTGTATGCAATGTGCACCCTTTCCTTTACAATTAGACTATTATTTTAATGCTGCAGCCTGCAAGTGTTTTTTTTTTTTCTTGCAACTTGGCCTAGCATTTGTGCAGTGCTGGCTCAGCTGAGTTCTCAAGAACATTCGGTCTGGTTGTTTTGTTGCATTCTGCTTCAAATTCTGTTACCACACCCCAAGTGCACACCAGATGGATTTCCTGTTCCTAGCTGGATTACTTGGCTATACTAAGATGCATGCTGCTCGCATGGCTGCAGGAAGAACAAGCGACGACAATCGGTGAGTGCAGCAGAGCTTTATTTCCAATTTTCCATTATCTTTGAAAATCGGTCAGATGTTTGCCTTACTGAGTTAGTGTCATGTGTGAATGTTTGAAAACCATGGCATTTCTAAAGGCTTAAACATTTTTTTAATTTTTTTTTCCCTGCCCAGAGACATATTTATTTCAGGCTTTCAGTGTAAGGGATGCCAGCAAAATGTCAGCAGTTTGTAAACATTTTAAAATTAGTGAAACCAACTCGCATTGCAGACTGCAAACTTTGTTCTGCTAAAATATCAAGCGGAGGATAGTTCTTATAGTTAAAGCTAGTTCTTATAATACCAGTAATCTAATAAAACACCTCGGAATGAAACACAAGACTGGGCGTGGAGAATTTACCGTCACTACTAGCACTGGCACTCAGCAGCTGACACTGCAGCAAACCCTTTCAAGACGCAAAAAATATTCCATGGATAACCCAAGGGCTATGAAAATATCGGAGGCATTTACCCAATTCATCGTTCTTGACGATCAGCCACTATCAATGGTTGAACTTGACAATGTGGGTTTTCACAGACTTCTGAATCTTTTGGAGCCTAAGTACGAAATTTCCAGTCGCTGTTACATCACAGATGTCATCTTGCCTCAATTACACAACACAGTGAAGAAACACATTACCAACATGTTGCAGGAGGACAAAAAGGCTATCAGTGTCACCACGGACATTTGGAGCAGTAGTGTAAGTCCTGTGTCTGTAATTAGCTTAACTGCACAATGGATTGATGGCAGTTTCTCTTTTCAGCAAGTCATGCTCCACGCAAAGAAATTTCAAGGCTCTCACACAGGCCAAGCTATAACGAGCATACTTCAAAAAATGCTTGACACTTGGGCCATTCCCAGAAGTTCTGTCCATGTGGTAGTCCGGGATAATGACAGGAATGTGATAAAAGGTGTGGAAGATACTGTCTTCAGAGTCTTTCATGTGTGGAACATATACTGCAGCTGGCTGTCTCAGAGGGTCTTTTACCACAGCGCAGCATTACGGATGCTGTGTGAGTTGGGCGCAAAATATTTGGCCACTTTAAACATTCAAACCTGGCATATTCATGGCTGCAAGATATTCAGCTCCAACTTGGTCAACCCATGAAAAGACTTCAACAAGATGGTTAGACTTGCTAGAACAGTACATTTTACATGCTGCAGTCTCTGATTGAGCAGAAGCGGGCCATTGGAGTATATGTGTCAGAACATGGACTGTCTGCAACTATCACTCCAAATCAGTGGAATCTCATGTAAAAGATGATAAACATCTTAGCCCCCTTTGAAGAATTGACTCGGCATGTGAGTTGTTCAGATTCTTTTGCCTCAGATGTAATTCCTGCAATCACAGTGCTACAGCGATTGTTATAGAAAGAAATAGATGAGGACCACAGTGTTAAAACGATGAAGAACGCGTTGCTTGCTGCTTTGCAGAAACGCTTCTCTGACATGGAGCAAAACCCACTCTACTGCATCACTACCTTACTCGATCCAAAGTAGGTAATTGTTACTGCCTACTAATATATTATGCTTTGCTGTGTTTTTAGTTACTTTGTTTCTGACCGATCAAGCGCTTTTTGCTGGGTCCCCCGTCGGCACTCCTGGCTCCTTCACTTATAGCAGTGCCAGTGGGCCACTCCTGGCTCCTTCCCTTATAGCAGTAAGCCCACAGCAAACTTCCACATGTGTTGTTGCTGCTGGCCTTGCATGATTGACATTGTTGTCTTGATTTTCTTCTTCTTCTAGATATAAAGATTGGTTCTTCTCAAATGCTGGCAGGCAGGCCAAAGAAATGTTCCTGCTGAAAATGCAAGAAAGATCTGCACAGGTACAGGCAGCTACACCCGACAAACCACCATCTGCCAAAAAGCCTCACACTGCCCAACAGTCAAGTACCACGTCCCTTACTACTACTACTACCAGCAGTGTGGACAGTGTTTTTCAAGAAATTGCTTGTTCATCTACATTTGAGAACAGTGCTCCCACAGCTGCTACCATACAACTCGAAGCATACCTTGGAGAGGTCACTGTGCCTCGTTTGGACAAACCACTTGGGTATTGGGCAATCAATAAACTGCGATTTCCCACTCTGGGCCAAATGGCACAAAAATATCTTTCAGCTCCTTGCAGTAGTGTGGAAAGTGAGAGATTGTTCAGTGCAGCGTCACACATTCTGACTGACACCAGAAACCGCCTTCTAACTGAACATGCAGAGGTTCTTCTGTTTCTTAAAAAAAACTTGACACCTGCATTTGAATTGGAAAAGTAACACCTGTTGTGTACTGCACAAGGCATCATGCACAGTTGCACGCTTCAGCTCATCCTCAAAGCAACTGCTCCTACTTTTTGTTAGCTGTAGAAGAAGCAGCTACTTTCAGTTGGTATTGTGTGTGTGTGAGGCCTTACTGCAGTCCTTGGTCCTTCCTATCCTTGAATGAACAAATCTGTTTCTTTCACGAGTTTCTTAAGAAGTTAAAGTAGAAGCAAGCACCTAAAAAAGGTTTTATATCTGAAAAAAAAGTTTACACATTTTTTTACAAAATAATGTAAGTTTTGAGGTACTGTTCTAGAACTTCTAGTTCATCCTCCTCATGCCTTACATTATTTATCTAAACTACTACTGGACTACTGCACTGTGCCACTTGGGTTGTGGGAACTGTTCTCATGTCATCAATTACATTTTTTTCTGTGAAATCTGAGATTTCATATTTTTTCAAGTCATAAAAATTCATGCACAGTTGGAGAATGCATCTCAAAGCAGCTACTCCTCCAGGTGTCTGTGAGCTGTTTCTCTCCCTGTTAACTCCCCTCCATAGTTAGCCTATGTGTCCATTGTGCAGTCAGTCTAAGTCACACTATATGCAGTTTACGCCGGAGTTTAGTGTCAGGAAAATTTACTGGCAGAAAAAAAATCCAAGGTTTATCTTTGCTGCCTGTAAACTGCCCTTTCACTCGACTCCTAGCTGAAACCGCATATAGTGTGCAATGGACAGCAGTCAGTCACATAGGCTAACTTGGAGGGGGGAGTCAACAAGAGCTGCTTTAAGCTTTATTGTACATGGCCTTACTATAATGCTATGCTTGAGGTACTGTTCTTGCTCCTCATGCCTAACATTATTTAACCAACTGTATTGTATTGCAGGCTGCAGAACTTGGGTTGGGAACTTGTTGTGATGTAAGTAGTAGCTAAGTTTAAAGCGGAGTTCCGCCCTAAAGTGGAAATTCAGCTTTAATGGAAGGTGACCCCCCCCCCCGACATGCCACAATTGGCATGTCTTTTTTTTGGGGGGTGACCAGGAACCCTGTTTTCACAGGGTGCCAGGTACACTTCCTCCCCTGGTGCCGCGGCTCAGGGAAGGAAGTCCACCTCCCCCCCTCCCTCTCTGCGATTTTCTGGGACACGTCACAGGTCCCAGAAGATACTACGGCCAGTCACAAGGCGCAGCGTGACTCGCGCATGCACAGTGCGCACCCGGCTTTGAGGCAAAAGCTGGGTGCCCACACTTATGATGCCGGCACCGTTGAGGGGTGGGGGCGAAGAGCGAGCCCTCGGGCGACCGCATCGCTGGAGCAAGGGACAGGTGAGTGGCTGATTGTTAAAAGTCAGCAGCTACACTTTTTGTAGCTGCTGACTTTTACATGGGTGGAACCCTGCTTGAAACATGATGTCATGATGATAACAATTCTGTTCTCTGAAATGTTAGCTTTTTTTTTAAGGCAAGGCATCATGCACAGTTGAACAATGCAGCTGCTCCAGGTGTTTCAGCTGTTTGAGCTATTTCTCTGTGTTAACTCCCCTCAACTGGCTATGTGTCCAACTGTTTATGGCCAAGCATGCATTGCACACTATAGGTCTTCCAGGAGTTTAGTGGCAGGGAAATTTACAGGCAGAAAAAAATTCCTAAGGTTTCATTTGGATTTTTTCTTCTGTCTGCCTGCCACTAAACTCCTGAAACACCTATAGTGTGTGCAATGCCTGGCCAATGAACACATAGCATAGGCATTGGCTAACAACATGGAGGGGAGTTAACAGGCAGAGAAATAGCTCAAACAGCTCAAACACCATCAACTGTTTTGAGTTGCATTTTGCACGAGGCCTTACTGGCACTGCGGTGCTACTGCTGCCAAGTGATAACACATCCTCCTTTCCATCCTAGAATAAATAATTCATTTGTTCTGTGACTGTCTGTGAAATGTGTTTCTTTCACAAATGTGTAAGAAGTTGCACTAGAAACAAGCACACATGACAATGACATGTTCTTGTTTTTTTTGACTGAGTCAGAATGATACTGTTCTAGTTCCTGTTCTGTTCTTGTTCCTCCTTACGCCTAAACTACAGAACTGTATTGCACTTGGTTGATTGTGAACTTGTTGTGATGTTTACATGACATTGACATTATTTAACGTTCTGTGCAATTTGAGCTTTCAGAACTTTTTGACAAGCAAATAAAAGCATTTTATTTGGTTTGTATTTCTTTTGGAGTTTCAGTTCTTCTTTTCCTAAAGAAAACTAAAAGAAATCTTCATTCCCTTTAAAAAATGGTCACATGACCAAAAATAGGTATCGGTAATCGGTATCGGCGACTACCTAAGGTAAAGTATCGGTATTTGTACTCGGTGCCAAAAAAGTGATATCGGTGCAACCCTATAGCAAATTATTTTTAAGAGCCATGTAGAGAAAAGACACCCCACAGGTTCCCCATCCATCACCTTCCGTTTTCTCTGGCTCTAAGGAGAGTGACATCCCATAGTTGCTCTGTACAGAAGTCCTCTCTCCGGACCTCTAAGTCAGGTACTACATTCAGTTCACTCTCACAGTCAGGATCAGAGACATTGTCTAGGTCATTAGCCTCGGTCCTGCCACCAGTCTGCCCTTTCATTTGGCAAAAAGGGTCGCGTGAGAGTTCCCATGCTTCTGCAACAGAGGGAGCTCTCTCCTCCAGACTCCCTGTGCCTTTCTATAACCTCCAAAAGTGGGGAAAATCCCTGCCCACTAGGGCGTCATATAGTAGTGAAGGTACTACCCCCACTGAATGAGTCACACTGCCCCAAGAGGTGTCAATCTCAACCACCGCCGTCTGGTAGTCACGAGTGCCCCATGGATGCAAATGACCCTGACAGTGCTAGGGTGTAACCTTGCAGGATTTACACAATTGCTTTTTACCCATGTTACTACACTAACAGAGTCACGAAGGGCAGTGACTGGCTTTCCATCAACAAAAATCACACATTTTCCTCTCCATGCGATTTGAACATAATGCTTTATATGCGACCTATGCAAAAAGAGAAAGGCGTCTATTCACATAAGTATAATCAAATTGCATGGGTTCATCATTCAGGGGACAATTGGCAGCAATATGGCCCAATGCATGGCATCGGTAGCACTGTATGTGCTCTACACCCAGTCCTTTCCAGGGTCCCCAAGACCTTCCTGGCTTCTTTGGCCAGTGTCCAGGTCTAGAGCCCACAGTCTCTTTAACCGTAGCAGTCTTATCAAATTTCCCCACGCCCCTGAACCCTGGAACAGTCTTACTTGGTCAGCCGGGCGACCTTTCACCCCCTAGATACATTGGAGTGGGGTGTAGATGGATGCAACAAATCCTTAGCAGCAGTGTATCTCTCCACGAGGTCCACAAGTTGGTTGGCGGTTTTGGGGTCCCCATGACTGACCCACTTCCTCAAAGCAGTAGGGAGCGCACATAGATAGTGGTCCATGACCACAAGCTCCACAATCTGGGGACCTGCCAAAGTCTCCGGCTGTAGCCACTTCCTGGTGAGGTGGACCAAGTTGAACATCTGCAAGCGGGGTAGCTTGTCGGTGCGGTAGGTCCACTGATGCATCTGTTGGGCCCGGACTGTCATGGTGACCCCTAGCCGTGCGAGCATCTCTGCCTTTAGAGTCTCATAGTCCTGGGCTTTATCTGGTTCCAGATCAAAATAGTCTTTCTGGAGTTCACGGTCAGAAATGGTGCTAACAGTCCTGCCCACTGTTCTTTTGGCCATCCTTCATGAAGAGCGACTCTTTCAAACGCCGTGAGATACGCCTCAACATCATCCACAGGTTTCATCTTCTGCATGTGGTAAGAGGTGCATACCAACTTTGGTTCCACTGTCACCGGAGGTGAGGACCCCTTTTTTAACTCCTGCAGGGTCTCCGCAATCTGTTGGTTCATTTCCTGTTGAGCCGCTTGTTGTGCTGCAGCGGCCTCTGCAACCTGGCGGTTGGTTTCCTGCTGAGCTGCATTGGTTTGTAACAGGGTTTTCAAGATTTCCTCCATCTTGGAAAGATGCCCGCTGAACTCCACCACGTGTGGGAGATTAGCTCGTGGGGATCAGCTTTCCGGAGGAAAAATAGTGAGCGTGCAGGCAACTTTCCTTAAAATCTGGCTGCTTGCCAGGTTTATCAATAAATAAGGTTTGCAGGTAAAACAAAACATAAAAATAAGTCCTTGCCATCCGGCGCTAAACTAGACAGAATAGTTTCCTCACTATACGGTGTGGGGCTGGCCCCCCGACACCCACACAACATCAGCAAAAATGCAAACTTTGTCTATTAACGTCCCAACAGACACAGTGCTCCCTCAGATCCCTCTCTGAGGTTCAGGCCAGAGGTCAAGTGAGATCTCTTCCTGATTGTTTAAGTCCACCTGCTGGTGGACTCCAGTGGACTACAAACTCCGGACCAGAACCAGCCCTGCCCTGGTGGCTGGTAAAATCCGGACCAGACTCTGCTTAATCCAGTCCACATGAACGCATATGAGGCGACAGGTAACGTCCATCTACCACTTTGCCTCACATATTGTCACACTATATATATGTATATATTATTATTATTATTATTATACAGGATTTATATAGCGCCGCCAGTTTGCAAAGGCACTTTACAACATTAGGGCAGACAATACAAATACAATACAATTCAATTCAATACAGGAGGAATAAGAGGGCATAAAAGGTTATTAAACAACTGGTTAGCTTTGTTATTTCCAGTAGAAAATAAATGAAAAGTAAGCTTGTTTTTCCTTTGCACAGACGTCTATATACTGACATGTTGCTCAATTTAAGCTTCCAAAATGTTCCACTTCCAAGATCAAGTGGATAACACGATCCATTTTCTGTCTTACAGGAAGCAATGGCCGAAACGTTCTATCTTTCCAATATAGTGCCTCAAAACTACGAAAATAATGCTGGATTCTGGAACCGGTAAGAGCTGTGAATTCAGAGAATATTATCAGATGTGTACATGCAAATATTGAGTTAGGGTTCATTTAAACCTGCTGTCTGAAGAGGATCCACACTCCGATTGCTCTTCAGAGAGCATTTGACAGGCAGTGAGGAGGTTTTTCTGCGTGGTTGTGGGGCGGTTGCAGCACCACCCTCTTCCATGCAGGGGGTTGTGCTCAGCAGCCAGTAGTGCTTGCTGAGAATGACAGGGGGTAAAGTTTCTGCCGTGGCCGTGAAGCAAAGCATCACAGCCATGGCATGTGTAAATCCCCCAGCCACTGCCTGTGCAGCTAACGGAGGAGCAGTTGAAGGGTGGTAAAAAAGCAGCTAACTGCAGGGTTTTACAGCGCCTCCAACTGCAAGTGCAAAAGAGCCCTTAAGGTTTATTACAACAGCATTGTATCATGGACAGTTATAAAAGTCATGAGCGCAAAACTAAACCTACTGATTTAACTGTTTCCCAAAACTGTTAGAGTGCATTCACATGATGTGCATTAAGAATTTCAGTCAGAAGGCTGAAAATAAGTTTTGTGTATACTTCATTTGGTCTAAGCTGGTCCAAATGAACTATTTCCATTACTAAGAAGTTGCATTTTTTCATACCAGATCACTGCAAGGGTGCATAGAAACAATGGTTTTCTGTAAGTCTCATTAACCACTTGCCGACTGGGCCATAGCCGAATGACGGCTACAGCGTGGTTGGATAATTCTGGGAAGGCGTACAATGACGTCCTCCCAGAATCGCGCTCCCCGCGCACCCACTAGGGCGTGCACACTGGAGTGTCCATACTCGCCGGGTTCTCAGGACCCCACACGTTACGGATCGGGGTAAAGGGCCAATCCCAGCAGCCCTTTACCACGTGATCGCGCAATGATGGAGCGACCACTGTCAAAAAACCAACCTCATGTCCGCTTCTCTCCTCTCCTCACACTGATCGTGTGAGGGGAGAAGCTGCAACGTGAGGCTGATTGAGTTTTTTTAATATATTCCAAGTGCCACATCTGTGCACATCTGTGCCACATCTGTGCTCTACAGTGTCATATCAGTGCCCTACAGTGCCACATCTTTGCTACATCAGTGCCACATCTGTGCTCTACAGTGCTCCATCAGTGCCACTAAAGTGGTCATTAGTGCTAATACAGTGCCCATCAGTAAGTGTTCATCAGTGCCACCCTATCAGTGGATCCTCCTCCCCCGCCCGTCAGTGCCTAAAAAATGCGTAGAATAATGCGTTTTCATTTTCTTTCCACATTTTCCAAAAACTTGTGGAAAAAAATGACATGTTCAAAAGAATCATTATGCCTAATAGAATATATGTTGGGGTGTTTTCTTTCCAAAATGCGGTCATTTTGTGGGAGTTTCCATTGTCCTGGTGCTCCAGGGTCTTTAAAATTGTGATAGGTTGTCAGGAAATTGTATGTGTAATTTATGTCCCTAGAATGCCTGCTGGTGCGCCCTGCATGTTGGGCCTCTGTATGTGTACAGGCTGTGTAAAAGTCTCACACATGTGGTATTGCCATACTTAGGAGGAGTAACAGAATGTGTTTTGGGGTGTAGTTTGCTTATGCCATGTGAGAGAAATAACCTTAATGACCATTTTGTGAAAAAAAATAAACAATCTTCATTTTGCAAAGAATTGTGAGAAAAAATTAAAATGTAAATACTTTGGAATGTCTACTTTCATTGGGGGGGGGGGGGGTATTTGTACTTTCCTGGCTTGTTAGTGTCTCAAGAAATGAGATAGGCCGTCAGTACATCAGGTGTGATCAATTTTCAGTGACTGGCACCATAGCTTGTAGACTCTATAACTTTCACAAAGACCAAATAATATACACTGATTTGGGTTATTTTTACCAAAGATACAGTCAGGTCCATGAATATTGGGACGTCGACACAATTGTAATCTTTTTGGCTCTATACACCACCACAATGGATTTGAAATGAAACAAACAAGATGTGCTTTAACTGCAGACTTTCAGCTTTAATGTGAGGGTATTTACATCCAAATCAGGTGAACGGTGTAGGAATTACAACAGTTTGTATATGTGCCTCCCACTTTCTAAGGGACCAAAAGTAATGGGACAATTGGCTGCTCAGCTGTTCCATGGCCAGGTGTGTGTTATTCCCTCATTATCCCATTTACAAAGAGCAGATAAAAGGTCTAGAGTTAATTTCAAGTGTGCTATTTGCATTTGGAATCTGTTGCTGTCAACTCTCAATATGAGATCCAAAGAGCTGTCACTTTCAGTGAAACAAGCCATCATTAGGCTTAGAAAACAAAACAAACCCATCAGAGAGATAGCAAAAACATTAGGTGTGGCCAAATCAACTGTTTGGAACATCCTTAAAAAGAAAGAACGCATCGGTGAGTTCAGCAACACCAAAAGACCCGGAAGACCACGGAAAACAACTGTGGTGGATGACCGAAGAATTCTTTCCCTGGTGAGGAAAACACCCTTCACAACAGTTGGCCAGATCAAGAACACTCTCCAGGAGGTAGGTGTATGTGTGTCAAACTCAACAATCAAGAGAAGACTTCACCAGAGTGAATACAGAGGGTTCACCACAAGATGTAAACCATTGGTGAGCCTCAAAAACAGGAAGGCCATATTAGAGTTTGCCAAACAACATCTAAAAAAGCCTTCACAGTTCTGGAACAACATCCTATGGACAGATGAGACCAAGATCAACTTGTACCAGAGTGATGGGAAGAGAAGAGTATGGAGAAGGAAAGGAAATGCTCATGATCCAAAGCATACCACCTCATCAGTTAAGCATGGTGGTGGTAGTGTCATGACGTGGGCATGTATGGCTGCCAATGGAACTGGTTCTCTTGTATTTATTGATGATGTCACTGCTGACAAAAGCAGCAGGATGAATTCTGAAGTGTTTCGGGCAATATTATCTGCTCATATTCAGCCAAATGCTTCAGAACTCATTGGATGGTGCTTCACAGTGCAGATGGACAATGACTCGAAGCATACTGCGAAAGCAACCAAAGAGTTTTTTAAGGGAAAGAAGTGGAATGTTATGCAATGTCCAAATCAATCACCTGGCCTGAATCCAATTGAGCATTCATTTCACTTGCTGAAGACAAAACTGAAGAGAAAATGCCCCAAGAACAAGCAGGAACTGAAGACAGTTGCAGTAGAGGCCTGGCAGAGCATCACCAGGGATGAAACCCAGCGTCTGGTGATGTCTATGCGTTCCAGACTTCAGGCTGTAATTGACTGCAAAGGATTTGCAACCAAGTATTAAAAAGTGTAAGTTTGATTTATGATTGTTAATCTGTCCCATTACTTTTGGTCCCTTATAAAGTGGGAGGCACATATACAAACTGTTGTAATTCCTACACCGTTCACCTGATTTGGATGTAAATACCCTCAAATTAAAGCTGGAAGTCTGCAGTTAAAGCACACTTGTTCGTTTCATTTCAAATCCATTGTGGTGGTGTATAGAGCCAAAAAGATTAGAATTGTGTTGATGTTCCAATATTTATGGACCTAACTGTATGTAGCAGTATAAATTTGGGCCAAAAGTTATGAAGAAAAAAATACTAATTTGCAAAATTGTATAACAGAAACCAAGAAAAGTGCATTTTTTTTTACAAAATTTTCGATCTTTTTTTATTCATAGCACAACAAATAAACCCAATGGTGATTAAATGCCACCAAAAGAAAGCTCTATTTGTATGAAAAAAGGACAAAAAATCAATATGGGCACAGTGTTGCATGACTGAGTAATTGTCATTCAAAGTGTGACAGCACTGAAAGCTGAAAATTGGTCTGGTTAGGAAGGGGGTTTTAGTGCCCAGTGGGCAAATGGGTAATATCTTGGGCTGTGTAGATGTGCATTGTTTTAAAATGCAGTATGTCTGCCTTTTAATGCAATGCACATGAATACTAAAGCCCAGACTCCTCAACACTAACGGGTTAATGTATGTCCTGTTCAGCGCTCCCGGTATATCAATCTATAGATATAAACTAATATTAATTTTTTGTATTTCTTTGATAACCAGCTGCTGCTATGGATATACAAAACCACAAAAATCAGTCATATAGTATGCATGGGTTACACCACCATATAACAAGCAGAGCTAAAATTGCGTGATAAAGTAAATTAGACCCAACACGGGGTTAGCGATCAATTTGGCACAGTTCGTAAAGAAGAAAACCATATGTCCTTATAAAATTATTGTTGTTCAGCAGGCACTGTCCCAGATATTCAGTTCATCACCTTCACCACACCATGTGATGTTCAGGGTTACCCCCTATGTGGAGAGACTCACCGGATGAAAAACAGAATACAGCCTGTTAGGCCTCATACATACGGACGTTTCTTAAAAAATAAACAAAACTTCGGGCCCGACGTCAAGGAAAAAAAAATCGGCGTTTCTCGGCGTTATGCATCGGTGTTCGTGAGCGTCGGCGTCAATAGGCGTTTTTAAAAAAAAAAATCATCCCTCTGCTATTTTTCAACCTAAAAATGTCGGCGTCAAAAAACGCCGGTTAACGCCGGTACGGCATTAGTTGGTGTTAGTGAGCGTTTTGCGGCGTCGGCGTCAAAAAATGCCAAAACGTTACAGCCTCAGAACGCGCTGGCCGTGGGTTCTAGTTTCAGCTCACTAACGCCAACGCCATCTACAGCTCAAAAACATCGGCGTTTTTATGGGGCCATTGACTAACATGGAGAGCTGCAAAAAACGCCAGAAAACGCCGGCGTCAAAAAACGTCCATGTGTATGAGGCCTAAGAATCAATCGTGCTGCACATCCTTCATACTGCTTGTCTGCAGATCATCATATACCTCCAAAGATCCCAGTGTGTCACGACCAGTAACCTTGAACAAATGGGGCTCACAATAGTGCGTTATCCTCAAAACACTTTTATAAAACCATGCATGACAAACCCCCCTTAGGGAATGCACTTACACAAACAAAGTAAAAACACTGCATAAAACTCTGCTTAAAATTCAAACAATCAGTTCGTACCAGTTACGACGGCAGGTACGTCGCCCTTGAGATCTCCTCCTTGGCAGCGTTCCCGGGTGAAGGCTTCGTACCGCCGTTCGTACAATAGCCGCGTGTATTTAGCTGTTTGTCTGGTTAGCTTTAAGTTAGTCTTCGCTCTATTTTTTTGCACTTAGAAACATGATCCCTGTTAGGATTTTGTTTATAAAACTTGTGTTAGCTTGAATTGGATTTATACATGAAGAAACATGTTCTGCCCAATCTATAATACTCCTGTGAGGCTCCCTCTTGCCATGCAAATGTGCAATTATCATCCTGACTGAGTGAATTCTCACTGTAATTGACTTTACCAGTCTGCTGCCTCCCAGACAAACTATACATTTTGTCTTTCCAACAGACCTTAGTTACTTATTTAAAAGTATATATGAGTGTGCCACAGAAATGGCAGAATCATAGAAGTGGTGCCAAAATAAATTCTTGGAAAAAGCAATTAAAAATAGAACTGCATGATAATAAACAGCACACATTTAGAGTGCATGCATGAGTATTGTGCAAAATCTCAGCCATTTTAGGTAGTTCACTACACTATTGGTATTAGTTCTTTCAATGTCTTTATGTCTGCAATAGCATGTGAACAGGAGAGAGCATTTGTTAGATTTCCAAACATTACTTTTTAAAAAAATGAGGTAATACCATAAGATAATGTAATGCCCTAACAAATGATGTACTTTTTGGGGGGTGGGGCATATAGATATGGTTTTAATTTGGTAGCCTATTGGGATACACATATTTTTATTTTCTTGTTTTTTATTGATAAGGAAAAAAATAATTTTCCTATAATTTTTCACAAGATGTCAATTTTCTCAAACTCATATATTTCCTTTAAAATATAATCAACAAAGTCTTTTTTAAGACTTGTTCATATCACATTAGAGCAACTGTAACACAGCAGAATGGTCAGCTCAAAATAAACGCATGCATTTTATTTTAGGAGAACTTTATTCCCATTGTAAAGCTGGGTAAACACGGTCCGAATGGCACCCGGTTCAGCAGGAACTGGCTGACATTCGGACCATGTGTACAGCTGTCCTTTCGACAGAAGCTGGTCTAAGGACACGATGATAATCCAGCATCCAATCAGCGTTGGCAGCCAATGGAGTCCCCCTGCCAGAACACAAAGGTGCAGCAAAAAAAACTTAATGTGTGTACCAAACTTAAGGTGGATGTAAACCCGATTCATGAAATTTGAGCTGGGCACATATATCTGTAGTGTTTTCTTATGTCTATCCGTAGCTTTGTCCTGCTCTGTTATCAGCCTGACAAGTTTCTGTCACATGATAAGAGCAGCCAGAGTTTTGTGTTGGGGAGGATGGAGGATGCTATAAATAGATTAGCGCCATGCTGAACAAAACAACGAAGACATCTGAGAGTCTCTACCTATGAGTAGAGAGGTGTGTGCCTTTCCTCCAGTCAGCTGTCTTGGCTGTATGCCCAGGCTTCTCTGCAGTGCTAACCAGGAAGGGAAAAAAATCCTAACACAATCTCCACTTTCTAAAGCATAAATACAGACGAAGATAGCAGATATGCATGCAAAACTTATATAGGGAGGTTTGTTTCATCTCTGTGTATCATCTGAGGCTGTTGACTTTACTGGGTACATGTGAGGGTTTACATCCACTTTAAAGTGTTGACTTCCATTCAAGCTGGCGGTGCTGCAGAGACCCTGGGGAGAGCGAGGCTTAGCATGTCCTGACCTACATAAATACTTCCTTGTGGCCCAGCTAGTCTGCATGCATAATTGGTTAATATCTGAGGATATGAATGCGGCAGAACTTACTGTCCAGGACCCATGGCACCTTTTCGTCTGATGGCAGCTATGAGGACTGTCCTGAAGGCATGGTCGGCAGCTCTTTCCCTGTGCCCTATGCCTCCTGGACATATCTCACCAGATGCTTCCCTCTGGCTCAGTCCATTGCTGTCAGAGTTCTTCTCCATACCAGATCCTAGTATCTGGGCACAAAAGGGCATCAAATATGTAGCTTAGATTTGTATTGGGGGTTGATTGTGCACCTTTGCTGACTTAAAACAAAAATTTGATCTGCCTAATTCTCATTTGTTCAGGTTTCTGCAGCTGAGGCATACCTTTGATGTTCAATTTGAAAACTCACAAGTAGATTTTTACACCTCAACTCTTGAGGACCAACTCAGAGACGAAGCAATGACCAAGCCTCTCTCCAATATACAGTATATAAAGCATTGTTGCCTAACATACACATGGGCCTTGAAACTCTCAAAGAAAAATGGGTGGTGGATATTTCCACCCTAGATGCGGAGGATTGGGAAAAGGCACGGGAGTGCTCATTCGCACAACTAGTTTCAGCAAGGGATAGACTAATACAGCTTAAAATCATACATAGAGTGTATTACACGGCCGCACGTCTACATCCAATATACTCTTTTGTCCCAGATTCCTGCTGGAGGTGTGTCATACCTGCAGCGGACTTTATTCATGTATTCTGGACATGTTCCCAGATAAAAATATTTTGGAACGAGGTCGCTACGTTTATCTACACTGTTACTACCACCCAGATCCCACTGTTGGTTGAGGTGTGCCTGCTGGGTCTGGTTGACCCCCGGCTCATAGCCGAGCAGCCAGTTACTACTCTACTATGCACGTAAAGCCATTGTACTTCGTTGGAAATCTCCTGCTGTGCCATCAGTCAGTTTTTGGAAGTGGTTAATAAATTCTGCCCTCCCACTGTATAAGGCCACTTACCTGTCTAGGGGTTGTGATAAGAAATGTCACAAAATATGGGACATATGGGTAGAATCCCCGTTCACAAATGTAGACGCTGTAGATGAGTAGGATGTTCCTTTGTTTAGAACTTCAATGACTCTTGGTTAATGGGACTTTGACCTTATGCAACACGGACAAGCCATTCACTGGGTACACACTCTCTGAGGGGGCAATCATCTCTGTAGTGAACTAGGCCCTGATAAACCCCTTGAGGCACCTGGCTACCCATATCTTCCCGGCCGACGGATGGATAAATACATGGTCCACGTACCCCCGGAGCACTCCCCTTCAGCACACGGAGGCCTCCTCACATGGGCCGCAATCTCCCTATATGGCGGATGGAGCGACAGCTGCAGCCCCCGCTCCCAACACCCCCGCTTGTGTACCAGCTGCATCTCCTCCTTCTCTCTTACCCGAGGATCAATACTCGGGTCTCGCTCAGGCAGTGGCAGCGCTGCTCTCCCCCACCATAACTGCGGCTGTCGACAGGGCAATAACCGCAGGTATTGCACAGCTAAGCAGGGAGTTGGGAGAGCAGGACAAGAGGATCGCAGAATTAGCAGGCCGCGTCTCAGAGCTTGAAGATGAAGCCCATGCCTCCTCCACAAGATCACAGCAATACAATAAGGGACAACTTTATATTTTATATAAATTGGACGATTTAGAAAAACGTTCCAGAAGGAACAATCTGCGGATTGTAGGCCTTCCAGAATCCTTCAATGCAGATTCCCTCAATGATATATGCACTGCTCGCATTCCACAAGCACTGGGCCTGCCATCTTCGTGAACGGTGGAAAGAGCCCACTGTTTTGGGGGCACCATCCAATGAAAGACACACTCCCAGACAGGTTGCGTGCTATCTCAATTATGCGGACAGAGTGAATATATTTAAATCTTTCCGCAGCTCTAAAGCCTTACAACTAGAGGAGAACAAATTGCTTTTTGCAGACTATTTGCAAGAGGTCTTCAAAAAGCGCAAAGCCTTCCAGCCCATATGCACGGCCCTCTTCCAAAAAAGAATCAAATTTTCCCTAGCCTATCCGGCCATCCTTTGCTTCTCGACCCCGTCCGCGGAACCCAAAACCTTCTCCCAGCCGGAAGAGGCCATGCGCTATCTACAATCATCCCTTCGTCTGGATGCATCTGCTCCTCCGGATGGCTCATGAACGGGTGCTCCGAGAGACCAGGGCAGCCCAAGGAAGGGCCCAGCAAAGAAACTGCGACTAACTGACTCCTTAAACCAGGACAATTGGCGCTGATTAATGCCTCCAACTCTCTCACTGCAGCGCTTTTGGATTGCAGCTCGGTGACGTACCGCTACCCCTCATACTACTTTGTTAGTTAACTAATGCCTTTGAAATACTTTTACCCAGTTTAGCACTAAGCTCTAAATGGTATGTTTTATTTCAATTTGATATGTCCCTTGTTATATTATAGCTGTTTTGGCTGTTAGCAACCTTATTGAGTCACGGCTCAATTGCTCGTTCAGAAACCCTAAACGAAGAGACAAAGGGGCTTATTTCACCTGACTCCTAAAAATCCCAACGGGGCTGGTGTCTGGATCACCTTCCGATGGCGAGCAAGACAGCTTCTCTTGGTAGTGCTGTTCACAGTAGTAGGTGACATATGAGGAAAAAAGCGAAGTACGGGCTTCATCGGATATGTTTTTGTTCTTGATTGTACTAACTATTTCTTACATTGATTGTCCAGTTCCAACCCCCTCACCCTGGCTCTCCCTCCCAACCCTCTCAACCCTAACCTATCATCATCCCCAGGGCCCCCTAGCTAATCTCAACACTTCTACCACTAACTGCCATTATACCACACATCAAGCAAACAAATTCCCCATAAAAAACACAGTTTCATGAAAATAATTTCTTGGAACGTACTTGGGGACTCAGGTCACCTAACAAGAGAATGTCAATTCTACGCCACCTAAAATGACTCAAGGTCAATCTTGCAGTACTCCAGAAGACCCACCCAAATAGCGCTGACTTTGCTCGAATGCGAAAACTCTGGGTGGGGCAAGTGCTAGTTTCACCTGCAGTCAAGGGCAAAGCTGGGGTCCTCCTTCTAATTAACAGAAACCTCCCATGCAAAATTTTTTCATCCCATGCGGATGAAGAAGGATGCCTCTTCACTACCAGATTAAAACCGTTTACTCGAGAATGGGGAATAATGATGGTTTATGCCCCAAACTCTCCGGCCCAACACTTTTTCCAGACTCTTTCCGCTCATATAGCACCACATACCCATTTGCCTCACGTTATAGCGGGAGACTTTAACTCTTAGCTCAACACTTTAAAGTGTTACTAAACCCACAGCAGTAAAATCAGTCTGTATATGCGGTAAATCATGCTTGTTATACTCACTGTGGAACCTAAGGGGTTAATCTTCTGCATTGTGTAAAAAGGCTGTATGATCTTGTCTTCTCTGTTCCTCCCCTTCTTCTGTCCCCAATCCATCTCCTGATAAGACAGAGCCTTTGGAGTCACATTGCACATGCTCAGTTTGTTGTGTGTTGCTAGAGAGTTTTTTCTTGGTAGGGGTGCATGTGATCAGCACAGGGCCTATCAGTACTGTCCAGACAGAGGGTCTAGGGTCCTGCAGCCTCAATGAAAACGCCTCCTACAAACTTTAACCAGACAATGATAGCTGTCACGAGATTGCTATATTCTGCTGATGAGAAAAGCCATTTAGCAGTTTATATTCTAAAATAATTGCATTTCCTTGTACTGTGGGAGACCAGATGAGTGGGGTAGGGTTATAGTGGAGGTGCCTTGGAGGTGTTTCCTCCAAAGATTAGACAGTGTTCAATCACAGGAAGGTAAAAGCCTATAACCCAAGGTCTAAGATATGGAATTTACAGGTAAATCAAAATAGCTTTTTTGCACTATTAAGGGTAAGCAGCCATATTGCAGCAGAAACATTCATTTTCTGTACAGAGAATTAAATTTACTAGTTGGCAAAATGTTATACTTCTTGAAAATGTTTTTGTGACTCAAGTACCTGAAAAAACTCCTCCTATTTTGTTGTCTTCCAGGCTTGAAATGTATTGTCGAGACCTGGCAGAGCGATTTGACGATGTTTGGGTGGTTAGTGGCCCCCTGACATTGCCGGTGCAGCATGAAGATGGCAAAAAGAGTGTCACTTATCAGGTGAGGTATTGTTAATAGTGGCACATTCAGGAAGAGTAGACTGGTCAGTGAGTATATTATTGAACACAATGAGTGTTTCCCAGCTTTGCCAAACTTCTCTACTTAACACATTAGACAGGTGCAAAAAGCATTCAGTCGTGAAATGAAGCTATGCTTATCAGCAGCCCAAAATCCACATCATTTCTTTACGAAGGGAGGAAGACACTGTGCATTCTCATTAACATCTGCCATGTAATGTCAGTAGGGTGAGATTGTAATTTGATAAATCAGAATTTTAGAATTCTAATGAAGCTGCTAAGAGGACGACACAGAGTGAGTGCTTTCTGTTGGGGGATTACAAAGATACTGAAATAGGCAGGCTATAGTTACTGATTAACCGCTTCCGGACTGCCCCATGTACATTTATTTCAGCAGGGTGGCCCTTCAGTGTGAACTCATGTACCTGTTTGTGATTTTGATCTTCAGGCCTGGGGCGTGCATGCTCCGATGGCGACCTGCTCCCGCTGTGATTGGTCACAGTGGGAGCCAATCAACGGTGTTCAACGGAACCTGGCGATCGTTACCAAGAGAGGCAGAACAACGGTCTGCCTATGTAAATAAGGCAGATCGCCATTCTGTCAGAGGGGAAGATGGAGATCTTGTCTTTCTGCTAAGCAGGAACACGGATCTCTGTCTTCCCTCAGTCAAAGCACCCCCCTTCCCCACAGTTAGCAAGCACTCCTAGGGAACATACAGTATCTCACAAAAGTGAGTACACCCCTCACATTTTTGTAAATATTTTATTATATCTTTTCATGTGACAACACTGAAGAAATGACACTTTGCTACAATGTAAAGTAGTGAGTGTACAGCTTGTATAACAGTGTAAATTTGCTGTCCTCTCAAAATAACTCAACACACAGCCATTAATGTCTAAATCACTGGAAACCACATTGAGTAGACCCCTAAGTGAAAATGTCCATATTGGCAAATTTGCCATTTTTCCTCCCCGATGTCATGTGACTTGTTAGTGTTACAAGGTCTCAAGCGTGAATGGGCAGCAGGTGTGTTAAATTTGGTGTTATCGCTCTCACTCTCATACTGGTCACTTGACATGGCTCCTCATGGCAAAGAACTCTCTGAGCATCTGAAAAAAAGAATTGTTGCTCTACATAACAATGGTCTAGGCCAGTGATGGCTAACCTTGGCACCCCAGATGTTTTGGAACTACATTTCCCATGATGCTCATGCACTCTGCAGTGTAGTTGAGCATCATGGGAAATGTAGTTCCAAAACATCTGGGGTGCCAAGGTTAGCCATCACTGGTCTAGGCTATAAGAAGGTTGTCAAGACCCTGAAACTGAGCTGCAGCACAGTGGCCAAGACCAGAACCAATTACTGGACAGGTACCACTCAGAACAGACCCCGTCATGGTCGGCCTAAGTCGTTGAGTGCATGTGCTCAGCGTCATATCCAGAGGTTGTCTTTGGGAAATAGACGTATGAGTGCTGTCAGCATTGCTGCAGAGGTTGAAGGGGTGGGGGGACAGACTGTCAGTGCTCAGACCATACGCAGCACACTGAATAAAATTGGTCTGCTTGGATGTCGTCCCAGAAGGAAGCCTCTTCTAAAGATGATGCACAAGAAAGTCTGCAAACAGTTTGTTGAAGACAAGCAGACTAAGAACATAGATTACTGGAACCACGTCCTGTGGTCTGATGATACCAAGATAAACTTATTTGGTTCAGATGGTGTCAAGCATGCGTGGCGGCAACCAGGTGAGGAGTACAAAGACAAGTTTGTCTTGCCTACAGTCAAGCATGGTGGCGGGAGTTTATGGTATGGGTGCTGCCGGCACTGGGGAGCTACAGTTCATAAGGGGAACCATGAATGCCAACATGTACTGTGACATACTGAGAGCATGATCCCCTCCCTTGGGAGACTGGACTGCAGGGTAGTATTCCAACATAACGAACCCAAACACACTTCCAAGATGACCGCTGGCTTGCTAAAGAAGCTGAGGATAAAGGTGATGAACTGGCCAAGCATTTCTCCAGACCTAATCCCTATTGAGCATCTGTGGGGCACCCTCAAACGGAAGGTGGAGGAGCGCAAGGTCTCCAGCATCCACCAGCTCTGTGATGTCATTATGGAGGAGTGGAAGAGGACACCAGTGGCAACCTGTGAAACTCTGGTGAACTCCATGCCCAAGAGGGTTAAGGCAGTGCTGAAAAAGAATGGTGGCCACACAAAATATTGACACTTTGGGCCCAATTTGGACATTTTCACTTAGGGGTGTACTCACTTTTGTTGCCAGTGGTTTAGACATTAATGGCTGTGTGTTGAGTTCTTTTGAGGGGACAGCAAATTTACACTGTTATACAAGCTGTACACTCACTACTTTACATTGTAGCAAATTGTGATTTCTTCAGTGTTGTCACATGAAAAGATATAATAAAATATTTACAAAAATGTGAGGGGTGTACTCACTTTTGTGAGATACTGTATATAACCCTTTGATCACCCCTGCCCTTAACCCCTTTCCTGCCAGTGTTATTAGTACAGTGACAGAGCATTTTTTTAGCACTGATCACTGTATTGGTGTCACTGGTCCCCAAAAAATGTCACTTAGTGTCAGATTTGTCCGCCGCAATGTCGCAGGCCACTAAAAATCGCTGATCGCTGCCACTACTAGTAAAAAAAATAAAAATTCCATAAACATATCCATAGTTTGTAGAAGCTATAACTTTTGCCCAAACCAATCAATATACGCTTATAGGGTTTTTTTTTTTTACCAAAAATATGTAGCAGAATACATATTGGCCTAAATTGATGAAAAAATTTAGATTTTTTTTACATATTTTCGTGTTTTATAACAGAAAGTAAAAAATATTGTTTTTTTTTTTTCAAAATTATCTGTATTTTTTTTTTTTTATAGCACAAAAAATAAAAACCCCAGAGGTGATCAAATACCACCACCAAAAGAAATCTCTATTTGTGGGAAAAAAAGGAAATACATTTCATTTGGGTACAGAGTCGCATGACCACGCAATTGTCCGTTAAAGTAATGCAGTGCCGTATTGCAAAAATGGCTTGGTCATGAAGGGGGGTAAACCTACCAGGGCTGAAGAGGTGAAAGTGCTAGGCAAACTGTTGGCGCTGTATATATAAGTTTTGTATAATATAAGCCTGTGCTGGGTTTGGCTTTGTGCTTTTTAAAGTTTGTGTTACTTGTGATTAATTACATTACTGAAAACCTTTGAAAAAATGGACGTTGAAATAACTGCAGTAAACTCAATAAGGCTACGTGTGGAAGGAGGTGTTTCCCCTTTGACTGATGTGGGTTTGATTATACAAATGAGAGCTAGATAGATCTAAAAATGTAAACATCACTTAAACTGTCAAGATCTAAAAAAATTTCTGTAACTAGTTCCTGGTTCCGATTGTATATACAATATACACTATATTACCAAAAGTATTGGGACACCTGCCTTTACATGCACATGAAGTTTAATGGCATCCCAGTCTTGGTCCATATGGTTCAATATTGAGTTGGCCCCCACCCTTTGCAGCTATAACAGCTTCAACTCTTCTGGGAGGGCTGTCCACAAGGTTTAGGAGTGTGTCTATGGGAATGTTTGACTATTCTTCCAGAAGCACATTTGTGAGGTCAGGCATTGATGTGGACAAGAAGGCCTGGCTCGTAGTCTCCGCTCTAATTCATCTCAATGGTGTTCTAGCGGGTTGCACCAAAGATGTTCTATCAGTTGAGGTCAGGACTCTGTGCAGGCCAGTCAAGTTCCTCCACTCCAAACTCGGTCATCCATGTCTTTATGAACCTTGATTTGTGCACTGGTGCGCAGCCATGTTGGAACAGGAAGGGGCCATCCCCAAACTGTTCCCACAAAGATGGGAGAGTGAAATTGGCCAAAATGTTTTATTCTGCTGACGCCTTAAGAGTTCCCTTCACTGGAACTAAGGGGCCAAGCCCAACCCCTGAAAAACAACCCCACACCATAATCCCCCCCCCACCAAATGATTTGGACCAGTGCACAAAGCAAGGTTCCATAAAGACAAGAATGAGCAAATTTGGGGTGTAGGAACTTGACTGGCCTGCACAACCCAGTCCTGACGTCAACCCAGTAGAACACCTTTGGATGAATTATTTTGCCCCTGTACAAATCATTAGTAAGACCTCATCTGGAATATGCAGTTCAGTTTTGGGCACCAGTTCTCAAAAAGGATATCTGGGAACTGGAGAAAGTGCAGAGAAGGGCAACCAAACTAATAAAAGGCATGGAGGAGCTCAGCTATGAGGAAAGATTAGAGAATCTGAATTTATTCTCTCTTGAGAAGAGGAGATTAAGGGGGGATATGATCAACATGTACAAGTATATAAGTGGTCCATATAGTGAACTCGGTGTGGAATTATTTACTTTAAGGTCATCACAAAGGACAAGGGGGCACTCTTTACGTCTAGAGGAAAAAAGATTTCATCTACAAATACGGAAAGGTTTCTTCACAGTAAGAGCTGTGAAAATGTGGAATAGACTCCCCCCAGAGGTGGTTTTGGCCAGCACGGTTGATTGCTTTAAAAAAGGCCTGGATTCTTTCCTTAATGTAAATAATATAACTGGGTACTAACATCTTTAGGTAAAGTTGATCCAGGGTGAATCCGATTGCCTCTCGGGGAATCAGGAAGGAATTTTTTCCCCCGTTATAGCAAATTGGATCCATGCTTTGCTGGGGTTTTTTTGCCTTCCTCTGGATCAACTGTGGGTGAAGTATTGTATATGGGATTATTTGGTTGTATGTGTATATGTGTATATATATATATGTATGTATGTATGTATGTATATATGTATATATATATATTTTTTTTTTTTTTTTTTTGGTTGAACTGGATGGACTTGTGTCTTTTTTCAACCTGACTAACTATGTAACTATGTAGAGCGGAGACTGCGAGCCAGGCCTTCTCATCCACATCAGTGCCTGACCTCACAAATGTGCCTCTGGAAGAATGGTCATACATTCCCATAGGCACACTCCTAAACCTTGTGGACAGCCTTACCAGAAGAGTTGAAGTTGTTATAGCTGCAAAGGGGTGGGCCAACTCAATATTGAACCCTACGGACTAAAACTGGGATGCCATTAAAGTTCAGGTGCTTGTAAAGGCAGGGGTCCCAACACTTTTGGTAATATAGTGTATATTGTATATACAATCGGAACCAGTAATGCTCCCCACACCCCGCAGGGGACTTTTTGTCCACTGTGTGGTGGGAAGGTAATAAAAAAAAATATAGAATTGTAAAAAATAAGAGTTACACCCAAGCACATAAAATCCCGGGGGGGGGGGGGGGGGGGGGGGGGGGGGGGGGGGGGGGGGGGGGGGGGGGGGGGGGGGGGGGGGGGGGGGGGGGGGGGGGGGGGGGGGGGGGGGGGGGGGGG
>BLSH010445724.1:1188996-1212161 GCA_018402905.1 Glandirana rugosa
CCCCAGAAATGAATTCTCATCACCCGTAAACGCGGCCACTTTTGCGCAAACCAATCAATAAACGCCGATTGCGATTTTTTTTATCGCAAATATGAGGAAGAATATAAATTGGCCAAAAACGGTGAAAAAAAAAGTTTTTTTATATTTTTTTTTTTGGATTTGAATTTTAGCAAAAAGTAAGAAATTTGTGTTTTTTTGCAAAATGGTCGCTCTTCTTTTGTTTATAGCGGCGATCAGAAATGACGCAGAGGCGATCAAATACCACCAAAAGAAAGCTCTATTTGTGGGAAAAAAAGGACACAAATTTTGTTTGGGTACAACGTCGCACGACCGCGCAATTGTCCGTTAAAGCGACGCAGTGCCGAATCGCAAAAAGTGCTCTGGTCCTAAAGCTGCAAAACCTTCCGGGGCTGAAGTGGTTAATGAGCCACAGTTTATTAAGATGCAATAAAGGATGGGTACTCACAAAAAAACAAGGCATAAAAGCATGGTCTCGGTTGCAGCCGGCTAGCTGTTTCACATTCCAGAGTGGATGACCGGGATGGAGCAGGAGGGAGGGTTGCAGGTTGGCTGGCCGAGCCGCCTGTGTCTCAGTGTCTGCGTCTCAATGTCTCTCCTAAGAAAGCACCAGCGCCAGGACACGAAAAACCGGACGTTTGGCACCGGAAGTGATGTCAGCAAGCAGGGAGCCAATAGGGTGACGCGTTTCAATACTTCTCGTATTTTATTCAGACCCTGGCTAGGAAGGGGAAGAGGAGCCCTGTTATAGGAGGCCCAGGGGGAGGGACGCCAGGAACTGGGCATCAAGTGACCCCTAGTGGCCAAACAGCGCCGCTGATCCTATGTCCAGCCTAGCTGGTTAACACCATGCTTACAGCAAAGGGGGAAAAAGTAAATGTATATATACACATAACATAATCTGCAGTCTTATATGCACACAAATTTAAAAAAGATATGTATATAAAAAAAAAAATATATATATATATATATGTGTATGTATAAATGTGAGGGGGAATGGTTCTTGTGTTTATGCAGGGGGTATATTATACTTGATGCCCAGTTCCTGGTGACCCTCCCCCCGGGCCTCCTATAACAGGGCTCCTCTTCCCCTTCCTAGCCAGGGTCTGAAGAAAATACGTATTGAAACGCGTCACCCTATTGGCTCCCTGCTTGCTGACATCACTTCCGGTGCCGAACTTGCGGTTTTTCGTGTCCTGGCGCCGGTGCTTTCCGAGGAGAGACACTGAGACACAGACACTGAGACACAGGCGGCTCGGCCAGCCGACCTGCAACCCTCCCTCCTGCTCCACCCCGGTCATCCACTCTGGAATGTGAAACAGCTAGCCGGCTGCTACCGAGACCATGCTTTTATGCCTTGTTTTTTTGTGAGTACCCATCCTTTATTGCATCTTAATAAATTGTGGCTCATTAATACTGCACTCAGGTCTGGCGCGCTGTGTTCTTTTCTCTTTAAACCTCTGGATATGACGCTGAGCACGTGCACTCAACTTCTTTGGTCGACCATGGCGAGGCCTGTTCTGAGTGGAACCTGTCCTGCTAAACCGCTGTATGGTCTTGGCCACCGTGCTGCAGCTCAGTTTCAAGGTCTTGGCAATCTCCTTATAGCCTAGACCATCTTTATGTACAGCAACAATTCTTTTTTTCAGATCCATCAGAGATTTCTTTGCCATAAAGTGCCATGTTGAACTTACAGTGACCAGTATGACAGAGTGAGAGTGATAACACCAAATTTAACACGCCTGCTCCCCATTCACACCTGAGACCTTGTGAAACTACCAAGTCACATGACACCGGGGAAGTAAAATGGCTAATTGGGGCCAATTTGGACATTTTCACTTAGGGGTGTGCTCACATTTGTTGTTAGCGGTTTAGACATTAATGGCTGTGCGTTGAGTTATTTTGAGGGGACAGCAAATTTACACGGTACGATTCTTGTACGAATCATATATGGTTTCCCGCACTGCTCCTGCGTGAACCCAGGCTGAAGTCACTATGAAAAGCCTGGGTTCACACAGGAGCTGTGCGGGAAACCACATCTGATTCAGACAGGAATCACACTGCATTCCTGTTTAAATCGCATGCGATTGTTTGCAGTGCAATTTGAGCCCTTTCATTTTGTATGGGCTCAAATCGCACCGCAAAGGTATCAGTTTCGGGTATATCGGAGCATTTGCATAAGTACGAGTTCTTGTACAAATACTCAGTATTGGCGCAACCTTAATATATGTATATAAATACACTATATTGTCAAAAGTATTTGGATGCCTGCCTTGAACATGAACTTTAATGGCATCCCAGTCTTAGTCCGTAGGGTTCACTATTGAGTTGGCCCACCCTTTGCAGCTATAACAGCTTCAACTATTCTGGGAAGGCTGTCCACAAGGTTTAGGAGTGTGTCTATGGGAATGTTTGACCATTCTTCCAGAAGCTCATTTGTGAGGTCAGGCGCTGATGTTGGACGAGAAGGCCTGGTTTGCAGTCTCCGCTCAAATTCATCCCAAATGTGTTCTATCAGGTCAGGACTCTGTGCAGTAGACTTGTGCATGGCTGAAAAATGTGTTTGTTTTCTTATCGTTCATTTTTAAATTTTTTCTGGAATTCGGAAATTTGAAAAATTCAGGAATTTGACAATTGTGGTAATTATAGTAATTGCAGTAATTCGGCAATTGGAACATTCGAAAATACAAAATTTGGAAATTCAGAAATCCGAAAATTCAAAAATAAAAAGAACAATAGAAATAATAGCTAACTAATAAATAACTATTAAATTATAGGTATTGGAATTTCCTTTAAAATATGGCTGTTAGTGATACATTTCATATTTAAGTTCACTAACAGCCAAATTTTCAAGGAAATTCCAATACCTAAAATTTAAAAGTTATTTATTATTATTTCAAATGTTCTTTCTTATTTCCGAATTTCCAAATTTCAGAAATTCAGAAATAAGAAAGAACATTTGAAATAATAACTAATACTGTTTTAGTGATTTCAAATGTTCTTTCTTATTTCTGAATTTCCAAAACATTTGAAATAATAATAAAAAAACAATTAAATTATAGGTATTGGAATTTTCTTGAAAATTTGGCTGTTAGTGAACTTAAATATAAAATTTATCACTAACAGCCATATCTACAAGGAAATTCCAGTACCTATAATTTTAATAGTTATTTATTAGTTACTTATTATTTAAAATGTTCTTTGTTATTTTCAAATTTTTGGATTTCTGAATTCTCTAATTTTGGATTTTCGGCTGCTCCGATCACCGAATTTCCGAATTACCGCAATTCGGATTTTCAGATTGCCAAATTTTCGAATCGGAAAAATGAAAAATCGGAGATTTGGAATTCGTCCGAATTGCCACATTTTTAAAAATTTGGTAAAAACTAAATTCGGAATGAAAAGAATTGCGCAAGCCTACTGTGCAAGCCAGTCAAGTTCCTCCACCCCAGACTCACTCATCCATGTCATAATGGACCTTGCTCTCGTCCAGTCAGAGAATATTGCATTCATTGAGAAAAAGCAAAGTGTTCTCTGAGAAGCACCTCTGCTTTTCCAGCGACCCCTGGTGTTCACAATGCAGTAGGGCAGCCACCGGGAAGCTAGTGGCAACCACCATGTTAATGGTGCCTACTACAGTGATTTCCAGCTTGCAGGGGAATCCCACAGCTATGGCACATACATACTTATATTGTACCATTGAAACTACTGTATGTAAAAACTGTAATATCTAAACTTCAACTTTAACTTTATTTTTGTAGGCTACACTTGAAAAAAAAGTTGTGATTGTCTATTGTTGTTGTTTTCCTTGTCTGTATTCTCTAGGTTGCTCCACTAAATTCTATATGCATAAGAATAATATAGGGTCCTTATTGGCTCATAAGCTTAGCCCACACTCGAAAACGTTTACAATTCCCAAGGTGCGATGTTCCGATGGCACATACTCTCAGAATCTCCATAAAGTGTTAGAGGCATTTGGCAATTTTTATTTGTCTCTTTACAGAGCTCAGGGTGGGGAGGACCCCTAAGCTTGTGCCCAGTATTTACAGGATATCCCGTTACCCAAAATTACAACACAACATAGGTCACGTATGGAGGCCCCCTTCACAGCACGGGAGGTTGTGGAGCCCATTAAATCTACAAAGACAGGCTTAGCCCCAGGGCCGGATGGATTTCCAGCTACCTATTATCGTAAGTTTCAGGACTTTCTGGTCCCACATCTGGTTCAATATTCATCTCCCAGATGGATTATATTTCAGTAGTCCCAAAGCCTAATACGGACCCTGGAGAGGTTGATACTTATCGTCCCATCTTACTTATTGATAATGATCTTAAGTTATTCACAAAAGTGTTAGCTAATAGACCATCCTCCTTTATAAATAATTATGTCCATAGGGACCAGGCGGGCTTCATCCCGGGTCGTCAAGGACCAGACCAGATCCACAGAGCAGTAGATGTGGTCTCATTACTACAGACTGATTGGTCAGGGGGGCCCCCTCAAAAGGGGCTTCTATTGTCAATAGATTGACAAAAGGCCTTTGATTCTGTGTATTGGACATATATGTTTCAGGTCTTGGAAACTTGGGGATTTGGTCCACTTTTCCCAGATATCCTGGTAATGCTTTATTTATTTAGGTAAAATGAATGGGATTTCATTCTGCCCCCATTTTGATTGAACGGGGAACGTGACAGGGGTGCCCGCTGTCTCCGTTGCTTTTTGCCTTGGCAATTTAGGCAGTGGCTATAGCTATCCGTGAAGACAGGAGCATACAGAAGGTGAAGTGTGGCCCTTCTATGCATAAGTGCGCATTATTTGTGGACGACATGTTGTTGTTTGGCACCACTCCTATTACCTCTCTTCTGAATATTCGTAGAATTCTACATGACTTTGGTAAGATGTCTGGGCTTCTGGTAAACAAAACAAAGTCTTCTGCCATGAACATTAACATTCCTGACCCCACACTCTCGTATACTCCTTCCCATTTCATTGGGTGGAGACAGTGCTTCCATATTTAGGTGTTAATCTCTCCCCCTCATACTCAGCCATGTATGTGGTGAATTATCCCTCATGCTTTCGGCGTTTAGAACAATTACTTTCTAGCTGGGTCCTATACGATCTCTCGTGGCTAGGAAAGATGCATCCAGTTAAAATGACCCTGCTGTCCAAACTTCTCTATTTATTCAGATCCTTGCCGGTGCTGGTCCCAAGTGCAGATTTACTCTGTTTTCAATCTAAAGTGTTTAAGTTTATTTGGGGTACAAAGGGCCATAGACTGGCTTGTTCAACTCTATATGTTCCCAGGACAAAGGGAGGTCTAGATATTCTTAACCTCTCTGCGTACTATAAGACAGCCCAATTGATTCAATTGTCGGTGGTGTACACTCGCCACGAGAGACTGGAATGGGTTCAAATGGAACGCCAGGCTGTTCCGTCCTTTACCATTGATTATTTGTTATGGCGCCCTCTTAAAGATCACCCCTTAATAAAATCACCCACTCTCTCACACTCTTTTGCTCTATGGGATCCTCTGCGACTTAACCCATCGCTAACTTCCGCTTTCACTCCTTATGCACATATATTCCATAATCCTGCCTTCCCTCCTGGTATGGACATAGGAGCGTTTAAGTGGTAGACGGACAAGGGCATCTATCGCATAGGTCATTTCTTCACCCATAGAGGTCCCTTCACCCTCGCCCATTGTTCCTTGGTCTTAGAGATGCCCATCTCGGAAAGATTACGTTTTCTACAAATTGCCCACTTTCTCCGTTCAATTTGGCAGTCTGAAAAACTCCCTGCACTAATCACTTATGAACAATGGTGCACTAGGGATCAGGGTACTAGAGGGGGCATTTCTATAGTGTATAAGTCTCTACTTTCCCCATCTCAGAAGCAGCCATGCATGCCTATAAGGGAACACTAAATGTCTCCCTGGTAGAGGCAGGACCCAAAGTACTGACCCGATGGTACTTGGTCCCGACTCGCCTAGCCAGGATGTATCCCACGGCAACCCTGGAATGTTTCCGAGGCTGCATGTTACGAGGTTCGATGTTACATACATGTCTGGTGGAAATGCCCTAAGATTAGGGTGTTCTGGAATAGTCATTGTTCTCAATGCTCCACAAAGTGAAGGGGCTCTGTTGACCAGCAGCCAAGCCTAGCCCTGCTTAATGATTTGCCTACAGAGTGGCCACGCCCTCTGAAATGCCTTATCTACTTCATCTTACTGGTGGCAAAAATCACTGTAGCCAGAGCATGGAAGACGCCCTTACTATCTTTTAGAACAGAGTTTCTCAACCTTTTACGGTGAAGTACCCCTGCAGGTCTAAAAAAATGTCCTAAGTACCCCTGTCTCGGGAAAATAATTTCCATTGTTTGGGTGTCATGGTTTCTGTGTGTGTAATGTCAGTATGTGTTTGTGATGATAGGAGGCACTGATGGGCACTGATAGGCGGCACTGATGAGGCTGCACTGATAGGGGCACTGATGAGGCTGCACTGATAGGTGGCACTGATAGACGGCACTGATGAGGCTCTACTGATGGGCACTGATGAGGCTGCACTGATAGCGGGCACTGATGAGGCTGCACTGATTGGTGGCACTGATAGGCGGCACTGATGGGCACTGTTAGACGGCACTAATGAGGCTGCACTGATAGGGGGCACTGATGAGGCTGCACTGATAGGCAGCACTGATTAGGCGGCACTGATAGGCCGGCACTGATGGGCACTGATGAGACTGCACTGATGGGCTCTGATGAGGCTGCACTGATATGCGGCACTGATAGGAGGCACTGATGGGCACTGATAGGCGGCACTGATGAGGCTGCACTGATGGGCACTGATGAGGCTACACTGATAGGGGCATTGAAGAGGCTGCACTGATTGGTGTCACTGATGAGGCCGCACTGATAGGCGGCACTGACAGAAAGCACTAATGAGGCTGTACTGATAGGCACTGATGAGGCTGCACTGATAGGCGGCACTGATAGGCAGCACTGATGGGCACTGATGAGGCTGCACTGATAGGGGGCACTGATGAGGCTGCACTGATGGGCACTGATAGGCCGGCACTGACGAGGCTGCACTGATGGGCACTGATGAGGCTGCACTGATAGGCAGTATTGATAGGAGGCACTGATGAGGCTGCACTGATAGGGGCACTGATGAGGCTGCACTGATAGGTGGCACTGTTGATGCCTCACTGATAGGTGGCACTGATGGGAACTGATAGGCTGGCACTGAAGGACACTGATGAGGCTGCACTGATGGGAACTGATGAGGCTAAACTGATAGGCGGTATTGATAGGAGGCACTGATGAGGCTGCACTGATAGGGGCACTGATGATGCTGCACTGATTGGCGGCACTGATAGGAGGCACTGATGAGGCTCCACTGATGGGCACCGATGAGGCTGCACTGATAGGTGGCACTGATGAGGCCGCACTGATAGGCGGCACTGATGAGGCTCTACTTATGGGCACTGATGAGGCTGCACTGATAGCGGGCACTGATGAGGCTACACTGATCGGTGGCACTGATGGGCACTGTTAGACGGCACTAATGAGGCTGCACTGATAGGGGGCACTGACGAGGCTGTACTGATAGGCAGCACTGATGAGGCGGCACTGATAGGCCGGCACTGATGAGACTGCACTGGTGGGCTCTGATGAGGCTGCACTGATAGGCGGCACTGATAGGAGGCACTGATGGGCACTGATAGGCGGCACTGATGAGGCTGCACCGATAGGGGCACTGATGAGGCCGCACTGATAGGCGGCACTGACAGAAAGCACTAATGAGGCTGCACTGATAGGCACTGATGAGGCTGCACTGATAGGCACTGATGAGGCTGCACTGATAGGGGGCACTGATGAGGCTGCACTGATAGGCAGCACTGATGAGGCTGCACTGATGGGCACTGATGAGGCTGCACTGATAGGGGGCACTGATGAGGCTGCACTGATGGGCACTGATAGGTCGGCACTGATGAGTACTGATGAGGCTGCACTGATGGGCACTGATGAGGCTGCACTGATAGGCGGTATTGATAGGAGGCACTGATGGGCACTGATAGGCGGCACTGATGAGGCTGCACTGATGGGCACTGATGAGGCTGCACTGATAGGGGCATTGATGAGGCTGCACTGATTGGTGGCACTGATGAGGCCGCATTGATAGGCGGCATTGACAGAAAGCACTAATGAGGCTGCACTGATAGGCACTGATAGGGGTCACTGATGAGGCTGCACTCTTAGAGGGCACTGATGAGGCTGCACTGATAGGTGGCACTGATGGGCACTAATGAGGCTGCACTGATAGATGGCAGTAGGGTTGCCACATCATCCCTTTAATCCAGGACACATACTAATTACACAGGTTCTGAGGCTGATTAAGGTGGTAATTAAACTCACTTGGTGCCTCATCTGCATTAAATTAGCCACAGAACCTGAGTAATTCATATGTGCCCTGGATTAAAGGGATGATGTGGCAACCCTAGGCGGCAGTGATGAGGCTGCACTGATAGGCAGCACTGATGAGGCTGCACTCTTAGGGGGCACTGATGAGGCTGCACTGAGAGGCTGCACTGATAGGCGGCACTGATGAGGTTGTACTGATATGAGGCACTGATAGGAGGCACTGATAAGGCTGCACTGATAGGCGGCACCAACGAGGCTGCACTGATAGGTGGCACTGATGGGCACGGATGAGGATGCACTGATGGGCACTGATGAGGCAGCACTGATAGGCGGCACTGATGAGGCTGCACTGATAGGTGACACTGATAGGAGGCTTGGATTGGCACTGATAGGTGGCACTGATGAGGCTGCACTGATATTTGGCACTGATGAGGCGGCACTGATAGGGGGCACTGATGGGCATTGATAGGTGACACTGATAGGTGGCACTGATGGGCACTGATGAGGCTGCACTGATAGGCGACACTGATGAGGCTGCACTGATAGGCAGCACTGAGGAGGCTGCACTGATGAGGTTGTACTGATAGGGGGCACTGATAGGAGGCACTGATGAGGCTGCACTGATAGGAGACACTGATGGGCCCAGATAAGGCTGCACTGATCGGAGACAGTGATGGGCACTGATAGGTGGGACTGATGAGGCTGCACTGATAAGCGGCACTGATGAGGCTGCACTGATAAGCGGCACTGATGAGGCTGCACTGATAGATGGCGCTGATGAGGTTGTACTGATAGGGGGCACTTATAAGGCTGCACTGGAAGGCGGTACTGATAGGAGACACTGATGGGTCCTGATGAGGCTGTATTGATAGGAGACACTGATGGGCACTGATAGGTGGGACTGATGAGGCTGCACTGACAAGGGGCAGTGATGAGGCTGCACTGATAAATGGCACTGATGAGACTGCACTGATAGGGGGCACTGATGAGGCTGCATATATAGGTGGCACTGATGAGGCTGCACTGGAAGGCAACACTGGTGGGCACTGATATGAGGCACTGATGGTCATTGATAGGTGGCACTAATAGGTGGCACAGATGAGGCTGCACTGATAGGCAATGGTGATGAGGCTGCACTGATAGGCAGCACTGATGAGGCTGCACTGATAGGGGCACTGATAAGGCTGCGCTGATAGGCTGCACTGATGAGGTTGTACTGATAGGGGGCACTGATAGGAGGCACTGATGAGGCTGCTGCCAGCCTGACATCCCCCCCCCACCAATGTGTGACACACGGGGCAGACGGCCCCCCCTCCATTGGTATGCCACAGTGCCACGCTACAGCAAGCCCCTGGGGACTGTATGTGTGTACAGGGGGCGGCTGCATGAGACGGGACTTGGGAGACACTGGGCATACCTCCTGCCCTTGGTGCATGTACCCCCAGGGGTACGCGTACCATGGATTGAGAAACCCTGTTTTAGAAGACTCAAACATAAAATATCATGGATTATGATACATGCAAAAATTGTTAGTATCATCAATGACCGAAATACTTTATTTGAGCGAACATGGGAACCCTGGGTGTCATACATCCACACATCTTTGTCTGCAACCCTGGGTACTATACAGACCCCGAGCTCCTCTTCTCTGCTTAATATCCCTATGGCTTCATCCTAGTTCTCTTCCTTTTCTCTTTACTATCCTACACCTGATTTCTTTGCCCCTCTCTGTTATCTCCTTTCTCTTCTTGGTCCTCTTCCTCATATTGTATACCACAGAGAGATCGTCTATGGAGGTTAAACTTTAATCCTCATGGTTATAATGCTGTTGGTGGCAGTCATCAATACTCCTGATTCAAGACCACTTGGAGATTTCATTCATTTTGTTTTATACTAGCCACTGTATCAGTTGGTCTCTCTGAAATGTTGTCAGGAATACTTGTCTATGTCTAGATATTACCAATTCTTTAGTTCCTCTCCTTACGTCACAGTCTGCTCCCATATGGGGTGACTGGGGGTGTGGGATGGCGCCCTTCACTGGATTTCTAGCTCCAGACTGTGCTAATATTGTTTTTATTATTACTGTATGACTGTTACTTAACAACCCATGTCTACTGCTCTTTTGTTTTCTATGTTAAACTTCAATAAAAATATTGAAACTAAACAGCAATTGCACCATGCATGTGAGATATCAAGGCGAACGTCAGATCGAGGGCAGTAATTCTAGGAGTAGACCTTCTCTGTAAATCTGAAGTGGTAACCTTTAACCACTTCCTTACTGGGCACTTAAACCCCCTCCTGCCCGGACCAATTTTCAGTTTTCAGCGCTGTCGCTCTTTGAATGACAATTACGCGGTCGTGCGACGTTGTACCCAAACAAAATTGGCATCCTTTTTTTCCCACAAATAGAGCTTTCTTTTGGTGGTATTTGATAACCTCTGCGTCATTTCTGATCGCCGCTATAAACAAAAAAAGCAACAATATTTTTTACTTTTTGCTATAATAAATATCCAAAATTAAAAAAACAAATGTATTCATCAGTTTTGGCCAATATTTATTCTTTTACATATTTTTGGTAAAAAAAATCGCAATCTGCGTTTATTGATTGGGTTGCGCAAAAGTTATAGCGCCTACAAACTATGGACATTGATTTATGGCGTTTTTATAATTTTTTTTTTTTTTACTGGTAATGGCGGCGATCTGCGATTTTTATCGGTACTGCGATACTGGGGTGGACATGTCGGACGTTTTTGACACTTTTTTGGGACCAATGACATTTATACAGCGATCAGAAATGTAAATATCCACTAATTACTGTATAAATGTCATTGGCAGTGAAGGGGTTAACCTGCAGGGGGCAGTGATGGGGCTAACTATGTTCCCTGGGCGTGTTCTAACTGTGGGGGGGGGGGGCGGGGTTGGCAGGGGCATGACAGATCTAACTGATTCCAGTGACAGGGATCAGTAGATCTGTCATGCCCCCCCTCACAGAACGGGGAACCGCCGTGTTTACATCGGCGGTTCCTCGTTCCGGCTCTCTGGAAGGAGATCGTGGGTCTCCGGCGGACATCGGGTCCCCCCAACCCGCGGGCATGCTCCCACAGCGTGCGGCGGCACGTGCGCGCGCCGCTCACCCCCGCGGGAGCGCGCCCAGCACGAGCCAAATGGGAGGACGTCTATTGACATCCTCCTGGCATTCTAGAGCCACTCTGTAGCCGTCATTCGGCTATGGCGCGGATGCGAGGTGGATAAAGGCTTTTAAAAATGTATCTAGTTTGTCGCCACTGCGCGGCTGTGCGTCATTTTTAAAGCATGTCATGTTTGGTGTCTATGTACTATGTACAGCATGAGATCATCTTTTATGTTTCACCAAACATTTGGACAATATAGTCTGTTTTTGTGCATTAAAATTCTAAAAGTGTTTTTTTTCCCCAAAATTGCGTTTGAAAAATTGCTGCGCAAATGCTTTGTGAAAGAAAAAAAAAACACCCACCATTTTAATCTGTAGGGCCTCTTTAAAAAATATATAATGTTGGGGGGTTCAAAGTAATTTTCTAGCAAAAAAAAGTATGTTTTCATGTAAATCTACCTGCCTGGAGTTTGCATGTTCTCCCTGTGCCTGTGCGGGTTTCCTCCCAGAACTCCGGTTTCCTGCCACACTCCAAAGACATGCTGGTAAGTAAATTAGATCCTGTCTAAACTGTACCTATGTATGAATGCGAGTTAGGGATCTTAGATTGTAAGCTCCTTGAGGGTAGGGACTAATGTGAATGTACAATATGTATGTAAATTGACAGCGCTATATAAGTACCTGAAATGTACCTCAAATGAATAAATAAAAAATAAAAATAAATAATAATGTAAACAATACGTGTCAGAAAATACTTGGTGGTTCAAGTAGTTAGAAGAGTGGGTGATGTTGGGCATAAAATGCCAGGACAGTTCAACCCCCCCCCCCCCCCCCAAATGACCCCATTTTGGAAAGTAGACACCCCAAGCTATTTCCTGAGACTTATGTTGAGTCCATAGAATATTCGATATCTGGGATAGGTAGTGTGGGGTGAAAGCATAAGTTTAGAAATCCTTCTAAATCCCGAAAGCGGTGATTTTTTGGGGTCCTGTACATGGCTAGACTGCCAAAAAGTCTCACACATGTGGTATCCCCATACTTAGGAGAAGCAGCAGAATGTATTTTGTGGTGTAATATCACATATACCCATGGCATGTGTGAGAAATATATCATTTCAGTGACAACTTTGTGTCATTTTTTTTTTGTCATTTTTCAATCACTTGTGACAAAAAATAAAATATTCCATGGACTCAACATGCCTCTCAGCAAATTCCTTGGGGTGTCTACATTCCAGAATGGGATCATTTGGGAGGTTTTGTACTGCCCTTCCATTATAGCACCTCAGGAAATGAGATAGGCAGTCATAAAATAAAAGCTGCATAAATTCAAAAAAATGTACCGTAGTTTGTAAATGCTATAACTTTTGTGAAAACCAATACATTTATGCTTATTGACTTCTTTTTACCCAAGACATGTAATTGAATTCATTTTGGCAAAACAGGAAGAATAAAATTGAGTTTATTGTATTTTTTTTAATAACAAAAAGTTGTAAATATAATTTTTTTCAAAATTTTCAGTAATAAAATCAAAAGGTGCTTCAACAAAGTATTAGTTTACGGGTGTGCACACTTATGCAACCACATTATTTCAGTTTTTATTTCTACTTCCCTCCACCTGAAAGATTTCAGTTTGTTGTTCAATTGAGTTGTACAATTTATAGGTCACATTAAAGGTGGAAAAAGTTCTGAAATGGTTTATCTTTGTCTCTTTTTTTTTACATCACAGAATCATGACATTTTAACAGGGGTGTGTAGACTTTTTATATCCACTGTATAATCTTTTTACAAAACAGATTCCATGTTTTTACAAGGACTTTGCATGAGGATTAAAAATAATCAATGTTATTTCCATGTTCAAAGTTCAATGTTCCACTTTAAAACGGAGCTCCACCCAAAAGGGGAAGCTGCATTTTTTTTGCTTCCTCCACCCATCCGCTGCCACATCTGGCACCTTTTGTGGGGGGGGGGCAGGTACTTGTCAAAACCTGGTATCCGCTCCCACTTCCGCTTAAGATCGCCGCAATCCTTTGCGCAAACTACGCAATGTCCGGCCCCCTTGCTGCTCCCCTGCTGCCTTCTGAGAGACGCACAGGTCACAGAAGACAGCGGGGCCATTCAGAAAGCGCTGCGCGACTTGCGCATGCGCAGTAGGAAACAGACTGTGAAGCCATGAGGCTTCACTTCCTGTTGCCCTTAGTAAGGTTGCTGGTGCCTGTACCCGGAGCCAATGGATGGATCGCCTAGGGGTGCCGACATCACGGGCTCCCTAGACAGGTAAGTGTCCTTATATTAAATGTCAGCAGCTACAGTATTTGTAGTACTTTAAGTACTTGTTTACATTTCTAAGTACAGAAATATTGATGTCCATTTTGAGGTCCTAAGCCCAGGCCAATATTTTCTAATCCTGTCTTCAACAATACAAGTCAGGTAAGAATGTTTATATTTTCTTTTTTTTTTTTAATTGTAAATCAAGTAAACTTCATACTGATCTGATGTATCATCAGCTCAGTTTTGCACTCCCCCGTTACACAACAGCTGCCTTCTCCATAAAAATAAGAGACCTCTGAAAAGGTGCAATGGCCATCATAATATAGTTCATATTTTATAACTGATCGTCTTTGAACATAATGTACCATTTGATGTTATTGTAGTAAGAAACCACTAGAGGGAGACAGCAAGTCAGATAAGTATATTGACTAGAACTGTGACAGTCTTCTAGAATCGTGCAAAGCATGCTTTCATATTATTTACTGTTTTTTTCCATGCATGAACTTCGTGGTATGTCCATATTATATCTGGTGTTTTTTTGTTTGTTTTACAAGACTCTATTTAGATGGAGAGATTTCCCACATTGGTTTCCTCCAAATAGTCTTCTTTCCCCCTCCAATTCAAAACCTATTTTTGGGTTAAAACTGACTTTAAAAATGTATTTAATATATAAATAACATGTGCTCCTACATATATCTATATATTGAGTATAGTAATGACCTCAAATAGCGAAAACAGACACCAAGAAAAAGAAAGCAAAAGAAAGAGACAAGTCAGAAGTGGCCGGCGGAATAATGCCAAGAGAATCCCATCCACGGCAGGCACGGAACAGAAAATAAATCTCCGAAATGAATTGAGCACGGATAAGGATAATGTACCTAAAGTTGTAAATCTCTCTAATGTCACATTGTCTGATGCCGAACTATCCTTTTTGTCTAAAAGTCTCTCTTTCTCCCCCCACTCAGCACTTTAATGTGTTCTCAACTTTATTGGATGTGAACCGTTTCATAAGGATCATTGTTTTGAGAAAGCATTTTTTGAATGAACCTGAGTTAGAGATTGTGGAGGATGTTCATTCACAAGAAGGTCTGGAAGACAAACCTTGCTCTTTTGAATTTAATGACTTAGTTGCTAAATCTGTCTTGGAGAGTCTGGAATCAGAGACTGTAGGGGGACTTTTTGGTAACACCAGCGATGAGGCATGTGCACAGAACAAATACTTTTACCCTATTAAAGCACGGAATTCTATAATTAATATGTTTCAATCATTGGTTGAACAGGATCTGGTTGCTTTGGAGAAGAGCGTCAGGCAGAAATCTAAGTTTTGCATGGACAATCTCTCTAAACCAGAGTGTGTAGCCATTAAAAATTTAAAAAGACATAAGGGTCTTTTCATTTGAAGAGCAGACAAGGGAGGGTCTGTGGTGGTGCTCAGTGCTGAGGACTATACGTTGGAAGCATTACGCCAGCTGGGTGGCACCACCACGTACAGGAAGTTCAACCGTGACCCCACCACAGAATTTAGGATCCGGCTGTCCCATCTTTTGGACGAGGGTAAACATCTGGGTGTATCTGAAAAATTGGCGGAAAATATTTACTGGTGGCCGACCCGGTGATCCCAGTCTTCCACTACCTGCCTAAACTTCATAAATCTACAGTGCCTGTACAGGGACGTCCTATAGTGGCGGGCATAGGGTTCCTGCTTGAGAGGCTGGGACACTGGGTCGACCACTATTTACAGCCATTGGTCACTAGACTCCCAGGGTATATTAAGGACACCACCTCAGTCCTAAACAGTATGCAAAGCTTTTCATGGGAGAATAACTTTATTTGGGTTACACTGGATGTTAAAGTACTTTATTCCTGCATTCCACAACATTTAGCATTGGAGGCTCTACAATATCATTTGATACATTATAGCTTCTATCGGAGAGAGTTGAAGGAATTTTTGATGATGACAACTGAGTTTTTACTCCATCACAACTATTTTCTCTTTGATGATACCTTTTATTTGCAGTGTAGAGGGGCGTCAATGGGGGCCAAATTTTCACCCTCGCTGGCTAACTTGCATATGGGTTGATGAGTGGAGAAGTTTATCTTCTCCGGCGCCAACCCTTTCAGGAGCCGGCTGAGGGGGTTTGGTCGCTACATCGACGACCTCCAGTGCATCTGGCAGGGCTCGATGGAGTAGTTAAACTCTTTCTTTGAATATACCAACAATAACTCCTTAAATTTGGAGTTCTCCTTTAACACCAGTCCTTCTCGAATTTAATTCTTTGATATTTTCTTGCAAGCAGACTGTAACTCCGGTGGGGTCCACATGGGGACGTACCACAAGGAGTGTGTGGGAAATGCGATTCTTTTGGCCACTAGCTGCCATCTCACACACACGGTGCGGTCAGTCCCCATGGGAGAGTTCACCAGGGCCAGACGAAATTGTTCTACGGAGGAAAGCTTTACCGGGAATGTCAGAACATTTCTTCTAGGCTCCAAGCACGCAACTATAGTAGCAGGGATATTCTAAGAGCAAATATGGCAAAGGAAAGAAATAGAGTAGACCTCCTAACTAAATCGGCAAAGAGCAAAATAAATAAAAGGACAGACAGAAACTCTTTATTTTTTATAACGACATACTCCAAGGAATTCCACTTGATTAAGAATATTATTCAAAAAAGCATGGAGGTGCTCTGCATGGATCGGGATCTAGAGAGGATTGTGCAGACTGGGGTACGGTTTTCTGCAAGGCGAGCTGAAACTCTGGGCGACATGTTGTCTCCCAGTTTGTTTCTATCCTAACAGCCCAGTCACACCTGGCTGCCAATCAAGGGCTCATATCCATGCAGCACACTGACATGTCATTTTTGTGGGAGACACCAAAAGTTGCAGGTTGTTAAATCATATGCAAATAATAAAGTATTTCATATTAAGAATTATATCAACCGCGGCTCGGATAATGTGGTGTATGTCATGGAGTGCAAGGGTTGCAGCCTGCAATATGTGGGCTGCACCACAAGACCACTAAGGACAAGGGTCAGTGAGCACTTTCATGTAGCCTCCTACACCACAGATAAAGGATTGTCCAATGTTTCCAGGCATTTCAAACATGAACACGGGGGCAAAATGGTATCATTTTGTTTCTATGGTGTAGAGAGCGTCCGACCATCACCACGGGGGGGGGGGGGGGAGGTGGGGGGGGGGGAGATTTGCATCAAAAGCTCCTGCAAAGGGAGGTCTGGTGGATCTATAGTTTACAGACAAGGGTGCCCAAAGGAATGACTTATAGATATGACATTGATTTGTTCCTGAAATAAATGGACCTTCCATGTTATGCAGTGCTTTAATTTTAACCTCTATCCCTCCTAATATTTATTACACTCCCTTACCATCAAATTAACATCTACATTTTTATACTCTAATTTATATTAGTTTGGGGTCTATCTCCATTGGACTCGAGATGGTATATCTCTATTTGTGGAATTATTTATATTGATCATCCTCTTTTTGGTATATTTAAATATATGAAAACTTCAGAGAGCCAATATAGAAAGGATACTTTGAACAAGTATCCTTTAAATGTCCTCACCTGCTAGTAGTGCAGAAACGTAACATATCAATGTGTGTGCAGCATTTTGTATCTTTCATCTTCTTTTTTATGTGAACATTTAGTATTTTTTCATATGGATTGTTTATATTGTGATTGTTGTTTTTTAGACACATGAATGAATGAACTCACAGCTTGGATGTGTTTGAACTCCCAAACAGATGACTATGAACAATTATTCAATTAAATGTGGGAGGAGACACACCAAACGTTGAGAGTTTGTAAAACGTATTTATATGTTTGTGATTTCACTGTGAAGTAGGCTGTGAACAAGACGCACTGTTGTCGCTGAAACACGTTAGCTGTTGATTGCCGTTTTCCACGATGGAATAAATACTTTATCATCTGATCCCAAGGAGTGCCGGCTTATTTTTGATCTTGATCTTGGTAACTGAACTGGAATGTATGGAGGACATTCAAAGAACCTGAGCACCTGGGGGAGATGCAACACTTGATTGCCTAAAGCCCAATCTCCACTGATCAAAACGGTGTCTTTTGTGTGCTGACCTCAAAAGAGTGCTGCTGTTCCTTCATTGCCCTATCAGAGGCTGGGATGGGTGCTGGGCCAGGCAGTACAATGTATTCTTCAGGGAGATGCATGCCACTCTTTGGAAGGAGTTAGATGGGTCAGCATCAAACCCCAAAATGTGATATCTTTGCATATTTTGTTTCATTCTTCTGGCCACCTCTGGACATTTGAGGCCACATTCATTAGACTAATGAGAATACAGGGGATGATGAGAGGAGTAAGAAGACACTTTATAGTTCAGGAAATGTGAAACTATTTTTCTTTGATTGTCTGTACAGTTGAAAAGTATTTCCGCATAAAACGCAGATCCCATGCTGCCTTCAATAGCACATTCCAACAGTTTACTAGAATTATTAAATGACACACAGGGAGGGGGGGTCGTTATTCAGAGGGTGTATAAGTATTTCTGTGGAGTATTTAGCTGTTTGCCTGGAGGTCAGCTTCTGAGTTGTTGTGGTAGGGACATTTGTTTGTAAGTCCCATGGGACACTCCTGAAGAGTTCATTGTAATTCATAAGGTGCATGACAGTCTTCTATAACCACTTCAGCCCCAGAAGGATTTCCCACATTAGGACCAGAGCGCTTTTTGCGATTCGGCACTGCGTCGGTTTAACTGACAATTGCGCGGTCGTGCGGGACGTTGTACTCAAACAAAATTTGCGTCCTTTTTTCCCACAAATAGAAATTTCTTTGGGTGGTATTTGATCACCTCTGCGTCATTTCTGATCACCACTATAAACAAAAAAAGTGCGACAATTTTGCAAAAAAACCCCAATATTTCTTACTTTTTGCTAAAATACAAATCCAAAAAAAAAAAATAAAAAAAAACAAATGTATTCATTGGTTTTCGCCAATTTATATTCTTCCTCATATTTTTGGTAAAAAAAATTGCAATCTGCGTTTATTGATTGGTTTGCGCAAAAAGTTGCCACATTTACAAACCATGAGAATTCATTTCTGGCTTTTTTGCAAATTTTTTTTTTTTACTGGTAATGGCGGTGATCGGGACTGTGATATTGCAGCGGACATTTTTGACACTTTTTTGGGACCAATGACATTTATACAGCTACCAGAAATTTAAATATCCACTGATTACTGTGTAAATGTCATTGGCAGTGAAGGGGTTAACCTGGGGGGGGGGCAACCTGGGGGTTAACTGTGTTCCCTGGGCGTGTTCTAACTGTGAGGGGGCTGGGCTGTCAGGGGCATCAGAGATCTAACTGATCCCAGTGACAGGGATCAGTAGATCTCTTAGATGCTGCCTGACAGCTTGGGGAACTACCGTGTTTACATCGGCGGTTCCCCATTTTTCTTCGGTAGTAAGCAATTGTGGCTCGCCGGCGGACATTGGGTCCACCCGAGCCATGGGCACACTCCTGCAGAGTGCAGCGGGCACAAGAGTGCAGCGGGCACAAGAGTGCACTGGCGGCAGGGCTCTCCTGCCCGCTAGCTGTGCATGCCACTCTGCAGCAGTAAATGTACGCGAGCCGGTCGGGAACCGGTTAAAGTTCAGTCTTAATTTTGGCGCTAAATAGATATTATACCGCCCAGCATCTAGTGCCCAGCATTATACCGAACCCACTGCTTGACTACACTTCCATGCTGTATAGAACCTATTTCACAATGTAGTGATATATAAACTGATGCTGTTTGGTGCCAGTTGATCTATACAGCACATTCAATGGTGTCTAGTAGTCCATACATTTTTTGTAGATCAAATTTTTTTTTCCTAACACTCTATCTATGCATTTCCCTCGCTTTGCATGGAGCCTGAAATCATCTTGAGTCCCCTGGAAATTACATAAGACTGCTGTTTATTGATTACAGCTCAGCATTTAATACTGTAATTCCTGATCTTTTTTTTTTTTTCCAATAACAATTTTTATTTTATTGAAAGTTTAAACAGTACAAGGTATGCATATATGTTCCATACAATTAGCGACAAATATGTCCAAAGACACAATACGATTTTGTACATCTCTGTGGACCATTGGGAAGCATGGTAGGGAGGGAGACGTGGAGTCGCTGTCCTGGGGTGATGGTCAGTTGAGGGTGTATCCACGTATTTCAAACAGGAGCAACCTTTAATTATTGCGGGTGGGCGAGTACAGCCCGCCTCACTCCTCCGCACTCCTCCGCACCCCAACTGGGATCAAACTGTGCGGAGACGGGACGGCCGCACCCCTCCCCCCAGTTTTATTCTTGCCTAGTCTCCTCCAGTTTTATTCAACCGTGGGTTACTGAGAGTGTACAGAGCAGTATCATTAAAGCCTTTCACTTACTACTTTAGTTAGAAAGGCCTGCATTGAGGAATCTAGGTAGCAATGGACTATCGTGAGGTTGTAGCTGAAGGGCAGTGTTCATCCAATGCGACGCTGGTGAAGTCCTAAGGGTAATCGTGAGTTTTATTTGTGGTCTCCCATGATAGAAGGGTGTTTATGGAGGTGGGTCCAGGGATTGTCTGGGATATTGTATGACCTATTCTGGTACCATATGGTAGAACTGTTATGAGTGGTCGGTTGCCAACGTGATGGGGTCTAGCTAGCCTAATGAGGATGCTAATGAAAGGTGGCTGGTGGTGAAAGACATGCGAGTATGGGAACGGGCATGAGTTTAAAGTGTAGGGGGGGCCAGGGGTAGGAAAAGGTAAGGGGGGGTGGGGAAGGAGGGCAGGGGGGTAACAAGGGTCCTCTTGGTCTCTGTCAAGAGTCTCTGCCCAGCGATATAGCGATCTCATTTGCCTTGAGTTGTAGATGTGTGGCAGGTGGTTCGGTGATTTCTACATGGAACTCCGTTATGTAAGGCGGAGGTTCTCCAGCTCAACTCTCTCTTGGGAGAGCGGTGGAGAAGTTTAGGAATGTACGCAGGAAAGATGTTCAGTCCGATTGACATGTTTACTGCATGTAAGTCATGGCAGTAAGATGTGTACTTAGTCATTTAGGTCGTTAACCGTTTGTACTCGTCAGTGGTGTGGAAGTGGATCCAACAGGCCCACTTGTGTGAAAATTTAGATGGGGAGTCATTTGCTGTGTGGATCAATTATTCCATTTCATCTATCCTATTCACTTTCTTTATCCAGTCAGATATGGTCGGAGCGTGTGGTCTATTCCAGAGTAAAGGGATGCACATCTTGGCAGCATTAATGAGGTGTATCCTTAATGACTTGCGGTAGATGTGGACTGGTGTGGGCGAGTGGCGTAGTATGAGCTGCGCCGCTGTAAAGTTTAATGAGTAGGAGGTTACTCTTGTGCATATGTCGTGCACACTCTTCCAGAATTGTTGGATCAGTGGGCAGCTCCACCAGATGTATAGTAAACCCTGCCACATCTCCAGCACGTCTCCGGGACATGCGGGAATATGGCGTGGAGCAGTGTCGGAGTGCGGTACCATCTCGTCAGAGTCTTGTAGTTGTTTTCTTGTACAGACACATTTAGTGACCCTTTATTTGCAAGTAAGTTGACCCTCTCCCAATGCTCCTCAGCGAGGTCTTGTTGTCAGTCCCTTCCCCACTTTAAGTATACAGAGCTAGAGGTGGGTTTTATGTCTGCTTGGTTTAAGTTGTAGATGGTTGAAATCAGATGTTGCTGGCATTCTGTTATTCCTGATCTTTTAATTGCTAAAATGCTGAAGTTGAAGTTGCCAGGGCCCCTTTGTTTGTGGACAAGGGATTTTCTGGTGAATCACACACAAGCGGCCAGATTAGGTAAATATGTCTCCTCGGAGCATATTATCAGTACAGGAGTGTCACAGGGTTGTGTGCTGAACCTTCTCCTCTACTCATTGTACACTCATGATTGTGTTCCCTATTTCCGAACAAATTGTGTTGTCAAATTTGCGGACAAAACTACTATTGTTAGTCGAATTCCGAATGCGGATGAGCTGCATTACAGGGAAGAGGTGGATAAAATCGTAGAGTGGTGTGAGGAAAACAACCTGTTTCTAAATACAGGTAAAACAAAGGAGGTGATATTAGATTTTAGGAGGAATAAACCTGATGGTCACATTATAGAAAATTTAACTTAGTCAGCGAATGTGAGGGCAGTCGTTAAAAAGTGTCAACAACGCCTATATTTTTTGCGCCTCCTTAGGAAACATGGCTTGGATAAGAAGGGTCTTTTTACTGGTCATCTACTGAAAGTGTGTTGACCTATTGTATTCTGACCTGTTATTCTTAACTGTACGCTAGTAGAAAAGACTGCTCTCCAGAGAATTAAAAATACTGCACAAAGAGTTGTGGGCTGTGAGTTTGTCTCAATTGACCAAATTTATCAGTCCCGTTGTGCTGGCAGAGTAGAAAGGATAGTGACCGATTTGTCCCACCCTGGTAATCACCTTTTTGAACTGCTGCCATCTGGCAGACGTTACAAGAATATTAGGGTGAGGCAGGGGCGTTGCTAGGTGGGAAAAAGACCAGGGGCTCTAGCCCGAAGAAATGCGGCATGCAAAGCGCGCTGCGGCGGAAATGGGTGTGGTCTAAACTAAACAGTGGGCGTGGTTTAAAGGGGTGTGGTTTTGGGTGTGTGGCTCATGTCTGAGAGGAACGAGGGATGGAGGAAGGAAGAAAGAAAGAGATAGGGAGGGAAGGAAAGAGAAGAGAAGGAAGGAAAGAAGTCGGGATGGAGGGACAGCAGGCCCAGATCCTACACCACAATAACAATATGTGTATTCCAGAAAGTTTAACAATCAGTAGATAAATATTCTCCAAACACCTGGTGTTAGCGCTTCAATCATCCCAGCAACAAGGTTGTTATGGTGTCAGGATGAATGAAGTGCGTTATTTCTATCATTACATTACAATATAAAATGAAATAGTTCAACTCACCATAATGCAGAATCAGTGGGAGCCCCAAGTGTGTCACTTGCCACTGTCGCCTGCTACCAGATGCCACCAGCGGAGTCCCTCCTTCCATCACAGGTGCCCTTAGCGGAGTTCCTCCTTCCATCACAGGTGCCCCCAGTGGAGTTCCTCCTTCCATCACAGGTGTCCCCAGTGGAGTTCCTCCTTCCATCACAGGTGCCCCCAGCAGAGTTCCTCCTTCCATCACAGGTGCCCCCAGCGGAATTCCTCCTTCCATCAAAGGTGCCCCTAGCAGAGTTCCTCCTTCCATCACAGGTGCCCCCAGCGGAATTCCTCCTTCCATCACAGGTGCCCCCCCCCCCTGTGAGGTGACCCCCCCCGTGGACACTACCTTCCTCCTTAAGG
>BLSH010445724.1:1225136-1256976 GCA_018402905.1 Glandirana rugosa
TTTTGATTATTAGCTTGCAGTACCCTTGTTCGCATAGTCTCTGTTCGAGTAAGCGTGCTTCTTTGTCATAATCTGTTAAGTTAGAGCAATTGAGTCTTATTCTAATAAATTGACCCCGGGGTATTGCTTTGATGATATGAGGAGCATGATAGCTGGTTGGGTGCAGGAGGGAGTTCTTGGAAGTGGTTTTCCTGAATGAGTGTACTCTGACGGTCTAGTCCTGAATAGATCCAAATAGAGTAAGATCTAGAAAGTTGGTTTCAGTCTGATGTTCTTCTATAGTAAGTATTCTTCTATAGCAATAATTCTAGCACCAGACCTCCTGTACAACTCTAAACTGGTAACCTGTAAAGGCGTTTAAAGCATCGCCTATGGAGAATTTTAAGCACTGTAGTTTGCGGCCATTCCACGGGCAGGCGCAATTTTAAAGTGTGACATGTTCAGTATCTATTTACTCAGCGTAACATCATCTATCACATTATACAAAAAAATTGGGCTAACTTTAGTTAATTTTTTTTAATTCATAAAAGTGTTTTTTTTTTCCAAAAAAATTGCGTTTGAAAAAATGCTACGTAAATACCATAAAAAATTTCCACACCCACCATTTTATACTTTAGGGACTAAAAATATATATATAATGTTTGGGGGTTCAAAGTAATTTTCTAGCAAAAAGTACAATTCTTGTATGCCACTGAAAATATCTAGATGTATTTTTTTTTTGAGAATTGGCACGTCTTTGCTTGGCCTACACAAACAGCTAAGGATGGCTGGCCACATTCCAGTCTAGACATTTCCTTGTAGGCAAAGATAAACCAGATTTGAATAAACACAGTGCACGTGTGCCACTCCAAGCAGGGTGTCATTCTAGGCTTGTCTATCCTATGCACCTGCTCAAACTTTTGTGTTCCCTTTTTCTTAACCACTTCAGCCCCGGAAGGATTTCAAACTTTAGGACCAGAGCACTTTTTGCGATTCGGCACTGTGTCGCTTTAACTGACAATTGCGCAGTCGTGCGACGTTGTAACCAAATGAAATTTGCATCCTTTTTTCTCCACAAATAGAGCTTTCTTTTGGGGGTATTTGATCCCCTCTGCGTTATTTATGATCGCCGCCATAAATAAAAAAAGAGCAACAATTTTGCAAAAAAAATCAATATTTCTTACTTTTTGCTAAAATACAAATCCAAAAAAATATAAAAAAACATTTTTTTCATCGGTTTTGGCCGATTTATATTCTTCCTCATATTTTTGGTTAAAAAAAAATTGCAATCTGCATTTATTGATTGGTTTGCGCAAAAGTTGCCGCATTTATGGATGATGAGAATTCATTTCTGGAGTTTTTTTTTTTTACTAGTAATGGCGGTGATCTGCGATTTTTAGCGGTACTGCGATATTGGGGAGGACATGTCGGACCATTTTGACACTTTTTAGGGACCATTGGCATTTATACAGCGAACAGTGCTATAAAAATGTACTGATTACTGTGTAAATGCCATTGGCAGTGAAGGGGTTAACCTGAAGGGGCGCTCTAAGGGTTAACTGTGTTCCCTGGGTGTGTTCTAACTGTATGTGGGCTGGGATGGCAAGGGGGAAGGGAGTGATCACGGCTTCCATATACAGGAAGCCTGACCCGCTCCCTGGCCCCCCCCCCCCCGGACACAGTGAGCGTGCGAGCGCGCCTCTGGCGGCACACGCTCACAGTACTAGTTATCGCAGCCGCCATCATATGATGTCGGTTTACGATAACGAGGAAAGTGGTTAAAGATGCTAATGGCCAGCATTATATTGGTGGTTTAACTAACATTTTAAGAAACTATGGCTTTTTAAATTGATCCTGGTTAAAGATTGCACTTTGGATTAACATGGCTATTACAATCACAAATATGTATGTGTAGAAATTCCAGTATAAGAAGACTTGAAGCGTACAAAATAAGGAAGAATTTTTTTTAATCAATTACACAATGCTGTTAAAGGGTAATTCCACTTTCGTGGGAAAAAAATAGTAAAAAATAAATAAATAAATAACATAGCATATACAACTGCGACACAAGTCATATTGTAATTGAATGTTATTAAAAATTACCTTTCCTTTTCAATCTGCACCTTTGTAATTTTCTGTAAAAACAATGCAATATGGCTACCTGGAGGTGTTCTGCACACAGAATATGTACAGAACTCCACCCAGATATGTAATTTCCTGCTTGTGTGATTGGCTCACCAATTTTCCCAGAAGTCTGCACTAAGATACAAGTCAGATTTCAGGCATCCCCTGCAACAAAAATGTCATTTTTGGTGAGATACTCCCAATAGGAAATTACGTCTAAAGGGATGCTGACCCTGCAAGTTTCCTCATTAGAGCCCTGCAATTGCAACAGCTGGTTAATAATTATGAAACTTCCCCCATTAGACTCACTCCTTCAAATGGGCACAGAGAAACACATAGGGATTTTTTCAGAATAACAAAATGTAGGAATCTGCAACAAAGTTTGTTAAAATCCCTGCAATGTACATACATCACCCAGAGGGGAATGTTTATTTTTCAAAAAAAGTGCAGTTACTCTTTAAATCCAATAGCAGTCTCTCTCTATCTAAAACATTGTGCACACCTGCTGAGAAGTAACTTTACTACTTACTGGAGCCTTTCTTTAACTACTTCAGCCCCAGCCGACGCAGTTATACTGCAGCAATGTAGTTTGTTCCCGCGAATCACTGCCATTGTACGTTGGTCGCGGGAATGGGTTTTGTGGGTGCGTGCGCACCGCCGGAGGCGCGCGTGCATGCCCACTCTTCAGCGAGGGAGCCAATCAGTGGGTGGGGCGGATTTGATGTCCGCCGGCCACCCGTGATCGTTCCCTGCAGTGACAGAACGGGGATCTGCCTGTGTAAACAAGGCAGATCCTCATTCTGACTGGGGAGGTCATGCAGATCCTGTCTTCCTACTATGCAGAAAAACGGATCTTTGTGTTTCCCCAGTCACAGAGTCCCGCATACAGTAAGAAACACCTCCCAGGGAACACAGTTAGCCCTTTGATCGGCCCTAGTGTTAACCCCTTCCCTGCCAGTGCCATTAGTACAGTAACAGTGCATATTTTTAGCACTGATTACTGTAATAATGTCACTGGTTCCCAAAAAAGTGCCAAAAATGTCAGTTAGGTGTCCGATCTGTCCGCTGCAATGTTGCAGTCCCGCTAAAAATCACTAATTGCCGCCATTACTAGTAAAAAAATAATTAAAAATGCCACAAATCTATTACCTATTTTGACGCGATTATTAGACGCGATAACTTTTGCGCAAACCAATCAATATACGCTTATTGCGATTTTTTTAACAAAAATATGTAGCAGAATACATATCAGCCTAAACTGATGAATACATTCGTTTTTTTACATTTTTTTGGAAATGTTTTATAACAGAAAGTGAAAAATTTCATATTTTTTTTTCAAAATTGTCGCTCTTATCTTGTTTATAGCGAAAAAATGAAAACCGCAGAGGTGATCAAATACCACTAAAAGAAATCTCTATTTATGGGAAAAAAGGACATCAATATTGTTTGGGTACAACGTCGCACGACTGCATAATTGTCAGTTGCCGTGTCAGTGCCGTATCGCAAAAAATGGCCTGGTCATTAAGGGGGAAATCCTTCTGGTTCTTAAGTGGTTAAGGTTGGATCACACCTATTCATCTGAGTTTACCTGCATTTTAAAATTGCTTAGAGCAGGTGTGTTGTCAAGCACTAATGTGCGTTGTCATTCCTACCAAAAGCCCACATATCATGCGATGATGAAAAAAAACAAAACAGACATGAACTTTTTCATTCAATGCACCACACAGATGAGAACTACTTGCACCATTAAAAATGGCAAACATCTGCACATGAATTAGTGTGCAATACAATGCTCATAATAAAAGTGCATAGGTGTGAATGGGCTCTGAATGTTTGATTTTTCTTTAAACCTTTTCCATGTGTTTTTATTTTTCAGTAAGTCCACCTCTGGCTAACACGTCATACGTGCATCTCCTGGGTAACTTAATGATTCACAGGAAGGTGCCTATTGTGGCCATTCATTGTATCCATGGAAACCATCTTCTTTTATACTTTCGGCAAGTTCCAAGGAAGTTTTTTCTTCTTGGAGCATAATCCATAAATCGCCACTTGTGTTATAAATAAAACAAGCATGGCTAAGTATAGGCAAACAGCCTACACTATAAACATTTATCGGCGGTAAATCCTATTATTCTAAGGGTGTCTTTACATCTCCAAAGAGAATAGATGTACATTTAAAAAGTGAAGAATAGCAATATCAAACTCAAGTGAATCAGGAGGCTGAATTGAGCATTAGGTCTGCTGAGGTCCCCCCATAATTTATTCCAAAAAAAAAAAAGTAACCGGCACTTTGTTAACGATATACAGGGTGGGCCATTTATATGGATACACCTTAATAAAATGGGAATGGTTGGTGATATTAACTTCCTGTTTGTGGCACATTAGTATATGTGAGGGGGGAAACTTTTCAAGATGGGTGGTGACCATGGCGGCCATTTTGAAGTCTGCCATTTTGAATCCAACTTTTGTTTTTTCAATAGGAAGAAGGTCATGTGACACATCAAACTTATTGGGAATTTCACAAGAAAAACAATGGTGTGCTTGGTTTTAACATAACTTTATTCTTTCATGAGTTATTTACAAGTTTCTGACCACTTCTAAAATGTGTTCAATGCGCTGCCTATTGTGTTGGATTGTCAATGCAACCCTCTTCTCCTACTCTTCACACACTGCTAGCAACACCGCAGGAGAAATGCTAGCACAGGCTTCCAGTATCCGTAGTTTCAGGTGCTGCACATCTCGTATTATCGTACGATAATGTACATGTTTAGCCTATGGATAAATTCTACAATCAATGGCTAAAGATATATGTTGAGCAGAAAGAAGAACACCGCTCATATGAGATTGTAACAGTGGAAGAACGCTGAAAAGAATGAAAGACATCTAAGAAAGACAGGAGAAAGAGTCAATGTAAGCACGTGTGAGCAAGATTTTGGCACTCACACCATTGATATTACATCTGCAGATAAAGAAGCCGCAGGGACACTGCAAGTGGCAGAGCAAATGGTGACCTCAGAAAGCAGAGAGAGTGCGATGAAGAATGCTTTGTCATTATCAGCAGAGGAGCTCACTTGAAATATTATATTTAACATATAAAGTCTCTATATAGTTCACTACAGCTAGAACTGTTGTATTTCGGCATTTATGTATGTTTGTTGCCTCTTCTGTGCATTCTTAAACCCCAATGTCACACACTACCATGTATGGCACCAATCTTCAGCAAGAATAGCCTTCTAAACAATTACTACAAGTGCCTGTACATTCCTTTTCACTATATACTGGACACCTTAGGAATCCCAAAACTCGGTGACTCCACATTTTTTTTTTATCCAGAAAAAGGTTTTATTGAACATACATACATTCCAGGTTATAGCAGGTACAGCATTGAGCATAAACAGTGTCCATTAGTCAAAGAAAGGAATAACATTTTCTTCACAATATCAGTAGTGGATAATTGCATATCTTATCTGACGATGTATACATCCATCTTCATGGCTATATAAGAGTCAGAAACCTCTGATTATAATCCCTCTATAACAGCTATATGGTCCATTAATATCCTGCATTTAAGCCCAAGAGTCTGTCCATAACTAGATCCTCCGGAGTAAGCCCCGGTATCTCCAGCCATGGGCCCCACAGTCTCTCAAATTTGTGGGTACTGTGACTCCACATTTAGTTCAGCACTGATCTAGGTGCTTTGACCTAATCTTTCATTTTGGGTCATTGAGGCTCTGTCATTTCAAAGGACAAATATTAGGAGTGGGCCAATGTACCTATGTCTAAGGTAAAGCTTGCATTTGCTTAATAGCATGCCTTTGTTTTAAGGCTCCCAGGGTTCTATACTAGATAATAAAAGGGTCATGCAAATCACCTATAGGGTCTTGCATTTACTAATAGTAACAGTATACATATTTAATCTTGAATGCACTATAAAGTTAACCAATGGTTTGCCCATGCAGGGCAAAACAACAGATTCACATTAATGCTGACCCTGCCAATGGCTTTTACGTACCCTATATTTTCTCCCCTGTCTCCATGTGGCCCTATACATATGTTAAATGCTGAAGCTTATGGTGTCTAGGCAGGGAATAGGCTGTTTCTCCCAGGAGTTTGAATAGACAAGCCATATGCTGGAGGCCCTGATAATTTTGAAATACTAAACCCAAAGTAAATGCACTTTGGTTAATACACCCTTCTGGGTCCAGTGCCTGGGGAAGGAGGAAGGTCACACGAGGCACATTTACCAGGAGCCCTCATTTCTAAAGCTGAACTACAGTCAGAATAAAATTGAGCATAGTTGTGGCCTGACCTTGGCATTCTTGACAGCTTGAAGTCACCTTTACACCATGAGGTCACCTTCAATGACTAAATGGGTAAAGGAGATATTAATAGTGCTGCTTATGTTTACCAAGGAGGAAATGCTTTGCAGTCTTGACTGGGTATTAGGTTCATTGTAACACATAATACTATTTCCTTCCTAGTTGGCAGAACATGTCTGACATAGGGTTTTCATAAAATAAATTCAACTGGTTCCATGTGCATCCAATGTGTCTGCAGCTCACAGCAAAGTATTCTTAATTTTTGAAGAATTTGGTAGCTGTTGTTGTTGTAAGCTGATCCCCGTCTTTTTCTTAAAAGCCAGTAGAAAAGTATACCTGTATAAGCAGTGCTGCAACTGCTGCTCACTCTTGTCCATGGAGTTTTCAGTTTTGCATAGGAGTGCAAGCATATGCGTGTGTAGGTACATCTTCATGTAGAGGTCACTCAGCGTGTAGGCAGGGCCATAGTCAGATACCCTAAGTTGGGAGTAATCAGCCACACACTCTGTATAATCTACAGTACAGTATCTTTTATATACTGTAGGTATGTGTTATTGTGCAGCACAAACAAGCATACAGTCTTTGGCACAGATGTATCCAGTATTTTACAGTACTAAATTTACCAACTGCAATACCAGAGGACAGCTTTGGCTACCAGGGGAAGCGGTACTTAAGAAGGTGTACCTAGGAGAAAGTAGCACCTTACACCTGCTCCACATCTCTGTTCTGAACACTGGAGGATCAGCAATGACCAAGGAGCTAGGCTGAGCTTTTCCTACTCCATTGGAACCTTTCTACGCTCTGGACTCTCCCTCGCAAGCAGGTCCTGTCTGTGGCCATACACTCGCCAGCATTACACCAAACTGACATGGGTTCCCTTATTTAAAAGGTTCCCTCACCCAGAATGACTGCCAATGTCTCTGGAGAGTTCATTGCCCAATCATGCCACTTCTCATCTCAAGGCAATGTATGGTATCCCTAAGAGTTCAATTACCTTGTAATACCCCTCTACCTATGCAATAGTGGCACAGAGCTGCCTACAGGTGGGGAGACTAACAGCACCTGCCTACAAACACGTTTATTGGTAGGTTCTGTCACCTCCCCCTCTTTGTTGGTGCTAAAGCTTAGACTTGATGATGGGGATGGAATCCCCCCTAAAATGCATTGACTAACAGCTATGTGGTAGTTTGGTAGTTGCAGCACTGAGGAAATTTCACTTGGATGGTGGATAAACCTAGGTGTCAATTCAGATGAACATCTGTGGATGACTATCTCGGATGCATTAAATCTGTTACCAGCCTAAGGAAAACTTGCATACAGATGAGTTTAACAAAGAAAGCGGATTTTGGAGGATTGAGAAACTGTATATATTTTAGTACAATTTCATGAATAGCAATTTTCTGATTAACCAGAAGCCAACACAAGTGCACATGGACACAAGTTGTTATTAAAGGTAACCATCCTCAGCTGTGATCTGTTTGCTTGTAATTGGTGTGTGTGTATAAATGGTCAATGAGCTTCTGGACTCCTGACAGACCCTTGCATCATTCATCCAGTGCTGCACTGAGGTTTTTGGATTCTGAGTCATGGGGAAAGCAAAAGAATTGTCAAAGGATCTGTGGGAAAAGGTAGTTGAACTGTATAAAACAGGAAAGGGATATAAAAAGATATCCAAGAAATTGAGAATGCTAATCAGCAGTGTTCAAACTCTAATCAAGAAATGGAAAATGAGGGGTTCTGTTGAAACCAAACCACAGTCAGGTAGACCAACTAAAATTTCAGCCACAACTGCCAGGAAAATTGTTTGGGATGCAAAGAAAACCCACAAATAACTTCAGGTGAAATAGTGGACTCTCTGAAAACATGTGGTGTGACTGTTTCAAGATGCACAATAAGGAGGCACTTGAAGAAAGATGGGCTGCATGGTCGAGTCGCCAGATGAAAGCCATTACTACGCAAATGCCACAAAGTATCCCGTTTACAATACGCCAAACAGCACAGAGATGTTTTGGCCACAACCATAAACGCTACATTTGGAGAGGAGTCAACAAGGCCTATGATGAAAGGTACCCCATTCCTACTGCGAAACACAGAGGTGGATCGCTGATGTTTTGGGGATGTGTGAGCTACAAAGGCACAGGAAATTTGGTCAAAATTGATGGCAAGATGAATGCAGTATGTTATCAAAAAATACTGGAGGAACATTTGCATTGGTCAGCCAGGAATCTGTGCATGGCACGTGCTTGGACATTCCAACATGACAGTGATCCAAAACACAGGGCCAAGTCCACCTGTCATTGGCTACAGCAGAAGAAAGTGTAGGTTCTGGAGTGGCCATCTCAGTCTCCTGACCTCAATACCATTGGGCCACTCTGGGGAGATCTCAAATGTGCAGTTCATGCAAGACAGCCCAAGAATTTCCAGGAACTGGAGGCTTTTTGCCAAGAGGAATCGACAGCTTTACCATCTGAGAAGATAAAGAGCCTCATCCACAAATACCACAAAATACTTCAAGCTGTCATTGATGCTAAAGGGGGCAATACACGGTATTAAGAACTGGGGTATGTAAACTGTTGACCAGGGTCATTTGGGTAGTTTCTGTTGTCATTATGATTTAAAAAGAGTAAACACAGTTGATTGATAATAAATGGCTTCAGCCAAACACTAACCATGAGTGAAAGAAATGTTTTTGTGTTTTCATTCATATGCTCTGAAAAATGGCCAAGAAATCATAAATTCTGCCAGAGTATGTAAACTTATGAGCACAACTGTACAGCATCAGCAGAGAGTTATATACAGCATCAGCATAGGGGTATATACAGCATCAGCAGAGGGGTGTATATACAGCATCAGCAGATGGGTATATACACCATCAGCAGAGGGGTATATACAGCATCAGCAGAGGGGTATATACAGCATCAGCAGAGGGGTATATACAGCATCACCAGAGGGGTATGCAATATTGCTTCCACACTTCAAAGCTGCCGAGCAGCCTAGGAGGGAGAGAGAGGGGGAGAGGGAGTCCAGAGTGTGGATCGGCACTCCTGTATAATATACAGAGTTGTGGGGTCCTCACACTTCACTCCAGTAGCCCTCCCCAGTCACACTGTACCTTGCTCGCTGATCCTGGCCACGGCCTCCGGGTCCTGGGACATGTCTGCGGTCCTCAGTGCCACTCTCTCTCGCTCTGCACACTGACCCGGCTCCTTACCATACCCCCTCCACATCCGATAACTGTAGCTAGCCTGGAAACTGGAAGTGACGATGCGGTGCCTAGTCGTCCTCCGGTCCCAGCCAATAAAAAAAAAGTACAGGAGCCACAGACAAATGAGTGTAGAGTGGGGGAGTGTTCGAGGTGCATTGTTTGCACCCTGAACACACCCTAAACACAGGCAAATCAGCTTCCCAGCTTGCAATCAGCTGATTGCAAGGGGGGAAGCTTCCAATAGCCTGCTATGTGTCTGGCACCTGGACACTCTTAAAGTGACCACTTATTTTTTTTTTTAAGCTTTGGGGGCGGTGTCCATGTGCCCTCTATGGACAGGCCGCCACTGGTCAAAACTATACTAAAGTTGCATTATGGCACACAGGTGTCATTACTAGGTCATTGTACAAAGCTTTATGTAACAGTCAGGCTTATTTAAAGCAAATATCAGGGCAAAAATAATAGAAAACAGAAGTACGTCTCTGAAATATAGTAGAGAAAAATAATAACAATACAAAGAAAACCATGCTAGTGAAAAAAAGGATATAGTAACTGAATGAGCTGCAAACACACTAGGAGATATTACCCTAAGTAATAAAGCGCATAAGCAAACAGTAATGTGCTAAGAAGTTACAAATTCATAAATTCAATATCAAATTAAATAAATATATAAAAACATAAAATTCATGAGAAAAGCAAAGAATAAATAAATAATAAATAAATCTTGTGCTAATAGGCATATGAAAACCCATCATGATTAAATAAATACATTGAAGCATCCCAAAAGAGTTCATCATAAAATTATACTAAGTGTGAATGATTAAAAGAATTTCCAAAATACAAAAGTTTCACCAAAAGCGGACAAGATGCAGGCTTACCAAATAGATATGACCCCCTAATCAAAAATAAGTTATAAACAGCCAATGGCATCCCTCCTCACTTCTCCGCAGAGTCACTAGGCACCTGATATCATTTAGATTGCCATCACCAGTCTTCAATTGCTTTTACCCAGGGAAGAAATAGAAAACAAGAGCCCCACATAGTGTAAAAAATCATCCATTACCTTTATTTAATCCGAATATTGCACTTACATGTGATAAAAAATAGTTGTCCATTAAGAAAATACATTCCAGCCGGCGAACCAACAGTTTCTGGGTCACTTCCGGTGTGCGATGATGTCAGCAAATGGCTCCGTTCTACGCAATTCGTCATAAAGGAGGCCTTCCAGGGGAATTCATTTATTTATTCATCACAGTGGATTATCATATGCCTAATTGCACAAGATATATCTATTATTTATTTATTTTTTGCTTTTCTCATGAATTTGATGTTGTTTAAGTAGAGAAAAATAACTGTTGATGCGCCAGAAATTTAGTGTGCTCTTACTTTCTTTATGATGTGACAAACAGCCGAATTCCTAAGCAGGTGGTGTCAGCCCTGCACACTTCATTTCTGATAGTTTACAAAGAACACAGGCCTCTCATCTATCCATCCGCCTTCTTATATCCATAACCCCACAAAGACAGACGACACAGGAAATTATCAGCTCAAAACATTACTGGCAGAACCAACAGATCATTTTTGCACTTATTGAATAGATATAACAAAACACTTTCTTTTTTTTTAAATTCTTAAATTATTGAAGTTTTGAATAAGTGTAATAACAAAACACTTTTTCAATGGTATATTTAGCAGATCATTCAGGAGCAAATGAGAAGTTCACTGTTAGGGTTTATAAACACTTGAAGGCAGGGTACAGTAGCTATACTACCAAATTGGCACACATCTATTAGTAATCTGTCTTCAGGAAATAAAATTAGATTGGCCTCTTCAGGAATACTTTGCTATTTGCATTTCCATATTGTATAAGCTCTCAAATTCTGCATTGTAAAACCTGTTCAATATCATTAAATTAACTTTTAAATCCCCTAACTGGTCACATATAAAGTCTAAGTGCACCTTTGTGGTGACAAAGAAAAATGATCTTATGCCGTTGAACCTTGCTGATACAATGACTTCAAAATGACATAAAATTATGATTTTTTTACATTTTTTAAAGCACATGGCTTTAATGCAGTGTTGGCCAAAGAGTTTCACAGATTGGTTTATAGCTTACCTGAAATTCTTCTAATATAGCTTCACAATAGCTGGTGAAGAGTGAGCCTAAACAAACAACATACAGTATGTGACACGAGTACTTGCACACAGACCACCACATTGCTCATACATTGCATTGATCGCAGTGGAAAGTCCCACAATCTTACTTGATCCCTCAGTCTTTCTTAGTTTTGGCAGGGCATGGAACCCTTATGCACTTGTCATTGGAGATGTATTCACAGGATTGGTTTCTCCAACTTCATCACATGCTGTTTAAAACCCACCAGGAGGGCTGAGCCTACTTCTACTGAAAATTGGACTGCACTGATCATCTCATCGTGGTAAAGACTAACAGAGGCTCTAATTCTTTTCCACTCCATCCAAAAATAAACAGGACAAATAGAGAGGGTCAGTCCCCCTAATGGGGGTGCAGACAGCAATATAAACCTGACAGGAGTTTTAATCCCTCTCCACTCTATCCAAACATTTTTGGCTTGACATACACTTAAAAGTGTATTTCCACTTTGGGGTAACACCTATGTTAGATTTGTTACATGTACGCAATCACATAGAATAACTTAAAAAAAAATTGCAGCTTAACTTTTTCAGGTGCTCTATTCTGAACTTTCAAGCAAGGAAAGATCATACATGCTTCTTTTTGATTACGAGGAGGCTGGGAAAGCTGTGTTTGCCATAGTTATCCCTGTCTGTACTGTGCAGATCTTCAATTGTAACTAGATCTGAACATTGTCTGTACTAACAAAGGGTTCAAGTGGTTGCAAACCCTTATATATACCCACTGATGTTACTAGGCTCAGGTAATACACAAAGATAAAACAAATTGTCCTACATAGGTTTATCCCCTACAGCAGTGGTCTCCAAACTATGGCCCAGGGGCAGGATGCAGCCCTGTACTTGCCTTTATCAGCTCCTTTGGGCACTAATCCTTCCACTGACACCAACAATGGGGCACTATTCCTTCCACTGACACAAATGATGGGGCACTATTCTTCCACTGATACCAATGATGGTGTACTATTCCTCCCACTGACACCAATGACGGGACACTATTGCTTCCACCAACACCAAAGATGGGGCACCATTCTTCCACTGATACCAATTATGGCATACTATTCCTCCCACTGACACCAATGATGGGGCACTATTCTTCCACTAATACCAATGATGACGCACTATTTCTCCCACTGATGCCAATGACGGGGGAACTATTCCTCCACTAATATCAATGATTGTGTACTATTCCTCCCACTGATACCAATTATAGGGCACTATTCCTCCCACTGACACCAATTATGGGGCACTATTCCTTCCACTGATACCAATGATGAGACATTATTCCTCTCACTGACACCAATGATGGGGCACTATACCTTCCACTGACACCAGTGATGGGGTATTCTTCTTCTCACTGACACCAATGATGGGGCGCTATTCCTCCCACTGACACCAACAATGGGACACTATTCCTCCCACTGGCCACAGTCCGGCCCCCCTAAGTAAACTTGCATTTGTTTAGAAATTTTGGAGGCCCCTGCTCTACAACCTTCTAAAAAACACAGATCAAAGACTTTTTCACAGCTCCAGAAAGCAGGGGACAGGGATCTGACGCTGTACACTACACAGCATAGACCAGGAAGCTGAGTGTAATCTGAGACCTACAGTATCTCACAAAAGTGAGTACACCCTTCATATTTTTGTAAATATTTTATTATATCTTTTCATGTGACAACACTGAAGAAATGACACTTTGCTACACTGTAAAGTAGTGAGGGTAAAGCTTGTATAACAGTGTAAATTTGCTGTCCCCTCAAAATAACTCAACACACAGCCATTAATGTCTAAACCGCTGTAAAGGTACAGAAGTAAAGGTAAAGGACACAACCCCTCTATAAAGTCTGATAGGGAAACATAAACACCTGAGGTTGCAACCACCTTATGTGTGCTGGAGGGATGGCAGGCTGTCTCTCAGGATTCTGTGGTATCAATATAACCTGTCAGACGTGACTCGAGCAGATAGCAGAGAGAGAAGAGAATAGATAGGAACCACACTAGGTGCTTTGGATTGAGGCTAGCACTCTATACTATAGAGGGATGTGTTTCATTTTCAAGGTTTACAACCATTTTAAAGGTTACAGGCTAGTTTCTGCATTGTATTTTAACATGGACAAGCTCACTCTAACATTGTTCAAAAAGACCCTGCACCTCCTCCTGGAAAACATCTAAAAGGTAACCAATACTTTAAATTTTTTTTTTTTAGGTATGCTGTGTGAATGGCAACACATAACAAACATATCGTGAGTTTTCTCAAATTTGACAGCAAAGGTGGAAATATGCTTTAAGTCAAACAGTTGCATATACAGTTAAAACCCAAACATTTATTATTCTGTCCAGTCAGTCTTCTGATTTACAAAGATCTGGCTCACTGGCACTGCCAGACAGGTGCCACACCATCTTCCTGTTTCAAAAAATGCAGCTTCCTTTATCACTGCTCCACCTCCAGGATGCTCACTGGTCGATAAAGCAGCATCAACATCACGGTCCATTAAGCAGGGGGTGATGCATGAAGCAATAAGACTAAACTAAGTAGAATAACATTTATCTAACTGGCTGTGCAGTGCCAGCCATTCAGTACATATATGACTTCATATTAATATTTAATTGATTGTCAAAAGTTACACTTTATTTACAGTAGAACTAAAGGCATTTTTTTCATTTTGGATAGTGTAGGGGAGGGTTATAACCCCTGCCAGTTCTTTTTTCTCTCATCTGTGTCCTATTGTGACATTTCCCTTCACTTCCTGTCCCCTAGGCAAAACAGGAAGTGATAGTAAATCTCTCCAAAGTAAAGGAATCCGTGGTTATGACCAGAGTCACCAGAACTATAGTTCCCATTGCAGAATTTTCTGTCTGTTGGTATTTTCGGGACAACCCAAAATTTTAGTCTTTTACTTAAATTTCCAATAATAATAGTAAACAGGACAAATAGAGAGAGTGAATCTCCCTAACGGGCCCAGACAGCAATATAAACCTGGTAGGTGTTCTAATTGATCTCCACCCTATCCAAAAAAAAAATGTTTTAGTTATACCTTAAATAAAATAGACCTTGCCATTGAACAGTTTGAGAAGTATCAGCCCTCACAGGCACTACCGCTGCAAATAAAATTTGAAAGCACAGTTAAAGGTTCCTGTGTGACAGTCTAAACAAGTCCCAAATCCATTATGTGATGCACAAACCTCATACAGTAAACTAAACTTCCTTTACTTTTCTTTACTAAGCCAAGCCCTACTTCATTTGTGTTTCCGATGCTCCCCCTCTTGGACACTGCACCTCATAGTGGGAGGAGTTCAGTAACAGAGGCAGTGCTGTCACTCTAGAAAGCAGTGGGTAGGACTGGGTGTGGTCAACTGCTGATTGACAAGCTGCATTGTCACCTACAGTTACAATCCAGATAGCACAGTGATTCTCAAACTGCAGGTAGGCCGTGGGAGCTTTAAAATTGCTAGCATTTTGAAACCCTTAACATATCGAAAAATTAAATGGTAAATCAATGTCGCAAAAGTTAAAAAAGTAACCTATATAAAAACGCAATCTTTGTCAGTCTGTCATTCATTGGTTCCTTTGGTAACCTGAGACTTGTGCGAGATCTCGGGAGAACTCGATCGCTCTAATTATATATTTCAGTCAACATTTCCTGAAAAGAGCCTGAATGAGTTGTGGATCTCAATCAAGAATTCATATCCTGCAATCAGTTCAAAAAGCAATCAAAGTAATTCTGCCATTTGTGTCTTCATCATTTTGTGAATTTGGATATTCAGCATTGACTGAAATCAGACTTCTTAAAATCGATGATGAAATGCACGCTTGTTTGGAGCCCTGCTTCAATCTGATTTGCTCTTGAAAGCAGGCACATCCTTCACATTAAATGTAAAATTAAATATATATGTAAAAATAAATAAGTTCTTCACCATAAAAATTGTTAAATATTTTCAGGTGTGCCATGAAAATGTTTTGATCTTTTTGGTGCGCCGCAAGACAACAAAGTTTGAGAAACACTGAGATAGCCCCATGCAACGTTTTTTCATCCCACTGTAGTCAGGACTGGTGCAAGGATTTTTGAGACCCTAGGTGAAACCTCACTTTGCCGCCCCCTTTGGCTGCGCCCCTGACTCCACCCAATTTGTCCTGTCCATGTATATGATAGAGGTGGCAGAGGTGGAGATTTTTGCTGCGCCTCTCTACCTATTTCTTTGGCCATGGTCCACAGGCCCTCACCTGTGCCTCTGGACCTGGCCTAAAGACAAATAATGGCAGCACCAACTCGCTTCCTCATGCCAGTCATGGTATATGGACAAGCTGGGGTAGTATAAAGGCAGGCTGGGGTAGTATATAGACAGGCTGGAGTAGTATATAGACAGGCTGGGGTAGTATATGGGCAGGGGCTGGGCGCCATGTTGGGAAGTGCGCCCTAGGCCTAGTGGTAGAGCCGGCCCTGACTGTAGTGCAAGCAGGGACAGCCTACGTGAGGATGGTCTGCTCTGAATTCAGGAGCAGTGCAGCATTGTTATCACAGGAATATGCGATAAATGAACTTTACTGAAAGGTTCAACAGGTATTTGTGGGACTAAAAGAAAGGCGGAGAGGCACTTATATATAGGTGCTGCAGCACATGATTTTTTTATCCATTTTCTGGCCATGTAACGTCTTTTTAACTGCAGCAAAGTGGTGCGACGTGTTGGGCAGACTCAATGTCCACCGGCGACCCGCGATCGCCTGTTAGAGAGGAAGAACGGTGAACCGGCGATGTAAACATGACGGTTACCCATTCTGACAGGGGACATGACAGTGATCTACTGATCTATGTAATTGGGATCAGTTAGATCTGCCCTGCCCCTACCAGCCCAGCCCCCATACAGTTAGAACACACATAGGAAACACAGTTAACCCCTAGATTGCCCCCTACAGGTTAACCCTTTCCCTGCCAATGACATTTACACAGTAATCAGTGGCTAGTTTTCTCAGTCCCGATAAAATCGCAAATTGCCGCCATTACTAGTAAAAAAAAATAAATTGTAAAAACGCCATGAATCAATTCTCATAGTTTGTAAATGCGGCAACTTTTGCGCAAACCAGTCAATATACGCCTATTGCGATTTTTTTAACCACAAATATGTTGAAAAATATATATCGGCCTAAACTGATGAATAATTCGTCTTTTTATATATTTTTTTTAACATATATTATGGCAAAAAGTAAAAAATTTTGTTTTTTTTTCAAACTTGTCACTCCCTTTTTGTTTATAAAAAAAATAAAAACAACAGAGGTGATCAAATACCACCAAAAGAAAGCTCTGTTTGTGGGAAAAAAAGGACGTCACTTTTATTTGGGTACAACCTTGCACGACCGCGCAATTGTCAGTTAAAGTGACGCAGTGTCGAATCGCAAAAAGTGCTCTGGTCAGGAAGGGGGCTGAAGTGGCTTATAGGATACCATAATTCCATTTGAACTTCTGAGACCTAAACAGAGCACAGCTGGGGAGACGTTGGGAGTAGCAGAAGCCCTTTATGTACCCAGAAAGATTTTATGTCAGGATCAGTATCCTTGCTTTCAAACGGGAAATGCCTTTTGAAAAGCTTAGCTATAACCACCCTGTAAGAATAATAAAATGCCTTTCTATACAGCAATTAATATAAATATGGGTTGTGATAACTGCTGTAGGCAGAGAACAGAAACCCTAGTACGCTATATTTAGATAATATTATTGGATCAAATCATCATGTTAGTAAAGGTTTCACATCACATTATCCAATTTTATATGATTGACTTTTACTTGTAATTTGCTGCTGTCTATCCTGGCTTCCTTTCATCTGTACAGCATGTGCCTCTATTGTGTCTATTTTTAGTAAATGTGTGTAGAAGAGGTCAGGACTTAAGCCTATATTTCAAAGTTATTCCTGCTTTCCCGTATGGCTGTACATTATATAAGGACTAGAAGATAACCTTTGGTATTGGGAAGGTTCCCCAATACAGAACTTCATTCTGACTCTAACGCAGAATATTATTTAAAAATGAACCAATGATCAAGAAACATATCATACGATGGACATTGAGTTTCCTTATTGCTGTGATGATCCCCTGCCTTCATTTCTTTCTGTTCATGGGCCTGGCACAAGTAGGCAGACCTGATGTTTTGACTTCACTTTCTGTAGGCTTGTTCCAGGACAGTAGATCAGAAAGTAATACTTTTTATGTTAACATTTACTTTAACAGTTGGTTACTAATTATTTTAGTTCCTCTGTAATCTATGAGCAATCAGTTCATTATGCAATGAGAAGAGGTAAAGTCATAAAATATCCAGAGAACTTGCATGTCCCCTGGGGAAGCAACCCCTTCTTGTTTGTTACTGACCACCACACTAGGCATGGAAGGAGATCTGTCCTTGCGGTGGTCAGTTTGTGTCTCTACAGGTAACTGTTCCATCATATGGCATGCCTGTAGGCCTGAAGTCAGAGTACAGCTGCCAGACCTCCCCCCCCCCATGGATTGGCAAGACATTTTAATAAATCCCTATATCCCACCTGATAACTCACCTGGAGTTTCCATGACACTGAATGTCTCCTGGAACCTGTAATGTTGACGGAATCCATCAAGTGTCTTCTACATTCCTTATGAGCTGTGGGAGAGAAGGGGGACAAACCAGTCATGTGACAGCTCCTAAAAGCATCCTAAAATGCTCTTTACTTTATATTATATATTTTCAGCAGTGGCAGTCCCTCAATTTCTTTCTTGACATTTCAGGCACGACAAAGGAGTCCTGCAGGGCTCCGAAATGTTGCACCTCTCCCTTTGTGGTGTGATTGTGGAGGTTCACAGCAATAGATTCCAAATTAAAATACCACACTTAGAATCAATGTCAGACCTTTTACCTGCTTAATTGATGAAAAATAACAAGGAGTAGCCCACACCTGGCAATGAAACAGCTTTCGATTCAATTGTTCAATTACTTTTAGACCCTTGAAAAAGGGGGGGATGGCTATTCTTAAGAGCTGTAATTCCTAAACCCTTCCTCCGATTTGGATGTACATATCCTCAATTAAACCTGATAGTGTACACTTTCAGCCCATATCCATGCTATAACTATAGCTTGAATATATTTTGGTAGATACCTGAAAAAACTAGTGTCCAAATATACAGTATCTCACAAAAGTGAGTACACCCCTTCATGTTAGCTTAGGACTTATATATGGGATTTGTGTCTGAAATACTTTTTGTCCTATACAAAGCAACATGATTGAAAAAGCAACTGAATGTAAACCAGAAGCAACTGGAACCAACTCCCTGAGCAATGCAAAAGCAACTTGAAGCACCTGAAAGCAGCGGAGCACATCTACACATACAGGGTAGTGCAAGGTGCAGCCAATGCCCACTAGCCCAAGGGTAGGCGCGTTGCTAGATGGGAAAAATAACAGGGGCTTCAGCCCGCAGTCCAAGCTGTGGATCGGGGGGCGTGAACCTGGGGGGATGCAGCTCAATTTCTGGTTGCTGCCTGGCTCACCAGTGCCCATCAATGCTGACCACTAAACTGACCTACCTGACACATACACTGATCTGCCTGACACCTACACTGACCTATCTGACACCTAAACTGACACCTATACTGACCTACCTGACACCTACACTGACCTACCTGACACCTACACTGACCTAACTGACACCTACACTGACCTAACTTACACATACACTGATCTTAGTGACCTACCTTTTCCACATCAGACTGCAGTGTGCCTCTTTACACTCCTGCAGCGCACCCATCCCATTCATGACCACAAGTGTCAAGAACGCATTTGGATCTCCCACCCGGTGTGGACTGGCCACAGTGTCATTCCCGCCTTCCATTTGCCTGGCCTGGGCATACCACTCTCATATTCAGCGAGAGCGGATCTCCCACCCACCGCTCACACACATGCAGTGTCACTCACTTTCGCCTTCTGGATTGGACGTCCCGGGTAGTGGCATTGGACCAGTGTAATGTCCATCATAGTCGCTGCTGGGTCCAAGAGGCGGGACTTATGTCACTTGGCCGAATCATATGGATTACAGCCGCTCGAGCGCTTGGGGCTAATAATGCAGTCATGCATGCCTGAGACCTGGGCTTTTTTGGGGGCCTACTCAGGACTCCAACCTTCCTCAGCCCCCCCTCCCGATGCACTGCCCAAGGGGTACTACCTTTTGGTCCAAGGACAATGAGATGGTGGTTGTTTTTCAACACGGTTAAACCAGTGTGCATCAATCCTTGTGTGAATTAAAATAGTTTGTAACTCATTAAAAGTCCAAATTTTATGCTGCAGTCTGTCCTTTTTATAAAGGCGCTAAAATGTTAGCTCTGGTGCAACATATGTTTTTTTATGCAGCGCTACAAACATACTGTACATGAATGCAAATGCATTACATTTATATAAGAGCAGTGAAAAAAATACCTTAAAAGTAAAATGGTTAAAGTGGATGTAAACCAGATTCATGAAATTTGAGCTGGGCACATATATCTGCAGTGTTTTCTTATCTCTCTCCAAAGCGCTAAGTCCTGTGGCTTTCTCCTGCTCCGTTCTTCTGTTATCAGCATGATAACTTCTGACAAGTTAATCTAACATTACAGTGCTACTACTGAATGAGGAAGTGAAAATTCTAATATGGTGTGCACTTTCTAAACAGTATATAAAGCTGAAGACAGCAGATATACGTGTAAAACTTTTGTAGTGCTACTCCTGCAGGAGCCGCTGGAATATTGTTGGTTCCCTTTACTGCCTCCTCAACCCCAAGAACAGGCTTAACCCCACTGGCTCACTCAGCAGCAGTGTAGTGTAATAGACAGTAATAGACACAGATTATGGTGAATTCCAGCATCACAGTTCCAGCAGGCCTGCTTAACCATAATACCTGACACAGTGCACTGAACCAACCCCCAGTGTGGATCCACTAGTAAGTCCTGAGTACCGATGGGGCCATTTAAGACTTTGGATGACTCTGGAGTAGTGTACTTGTTAATGGGGCTGTAATGGGGTGAGCACAGTACATCCAGAAGGGTTTGACAGGCAATCAGTATTATAATCCCATGGGCTGGTGGACAAGTAGTTTCACTGCCAGGCAGAGTGAAAACTCTGCATCAACCACAGCATCACAGTTCCATGTAACGAAGGAAGGCAGAGCAACAAAATGTATTCAGAGTTCTGGCTTATGAAGGTTTGAGCGAAGGCCCGTTCATCCACTCCTGTATCAAAGGCCGCAGAGGAGCTTGCTGTGGTACCGGTCCTTGCAAGTGTCCGATTGATACCTCCTTCCAGGGAAATCGCACACTGATCAGGCTGTCTGCGGGTGTGCTTTTAGCTCTGAATGCCTGCCACTGACTTAATCGCTGTAGCAGGCGTGATTCCCCAGCTCCCAGCCTTCGGCACTCTGTCCAGCCTCTCTCACGCCTCGTGGCAGCTCACCTTTCTCCCAGGAAGTCCCTGGGGTAAGATTCCTTCTCTCCAGCAAAGGCTGCTGGATTCTGTAGTTCTCACTGTATAGATTACAATGAAACAACCTGTGTTAAGGACTGCCAATGAATAATTAGGGGAAAGGGCAGAGTGGTCTGTCTCTCCTGTGAACATGTCTACGAGAAGAAAAGAAGGGAGGGATGAAATCACTCTTGCAGGGCTGACAAGCTGTGCCTCTGTTCAATGAGAGTCCCGGCCCGCTTGGCAATGTAATCCTGATGCAGCTGCTACACACTCCCCCCACCAGAAAACCTTTTGGTCCTCCAAAGGCAGTAAAGTAAAGTCTGGAACCTTTAACATGCTTTAAAGTTACACGCGGAGGAAAACAGATTAATTCACACAAGAAATCAAACAGTTTGCATTAGCATAAAGAGTCGGCAAAGGAACCTCCCATCAATTAGCATAGGAGTGGAGGTTATCTTACTTACAGTCCACTCTAACTGGAATGGCCCAGCCAGATGTGCCAGGGAGTGAGCTAGGGTCGTCCTCCACCAAATCAGCAGTGGGAGGATCATGCGCTTCAAGAGTCCTTTGAGAGGTGAGAACAACCTCCTCAGAACTTTCACCTAAAATGGCATATGTTAGTCTCTTAGGTGGGCAAATAATTCTTCTCTCTCTCTGCTCCTTGGCCTCAGATGTTTGTCAGCTCGCTAGCCCCTTCCTTCTCCTCCTCTACTACAGTTTCTTCCTCCTCAGCAGGGAGGTGAGAATCCTCAGGGTCTGCTGCCAACAGAAGGGATCGAGAATCCTCCAGATCTCCTGAAGGTTGCCTCTGGGGCACAAATTCTGGGGCCTCCGGCCTGAGAATTTCAGTGTTTGTCACCTTGGGAGGAGAGGAGAGAGGATCAGCAGGCTCTGACATTTGGGATGGCCACAGCCAATCTACTCCCATCTCTTCATCCTTGCTGTCCTCATCTTCTACATCCAGGGGGGCTGACTGAGATCTAGTCACTGGACATGATCTTTGTGGGGCTATAAGTGCAGGCTGAGGACCCAGTTGTGATGACACACAGACTGCTTCTGACAAAGGCAAGAGATGATTACTATGCCAGGCCTTCAGCAGACCTGTGCTTCCCTCCGGCTGGATCTGATATACTGGTAGCCCTGGTAGTTGTTTACAAATCACATAGTGCTGCGAATTCCAGCGATTAGCCAACTTGTGTTTCCCAGTTACGCCTAGATTTCACAACAACACCCTGTCACCTGGCTGTAAGTCCTGCACTCGCACCCTGAGATCAAAGTTTATATTATTTCTCTGCCCTCTGAGGTAGCTTGGGCCTTCTCATAGGCAGTCTTTAAACTTCTCCTCAGAGGATCCACATACCCTGTGTGGGAAGCTGCTGAGGTATAGTCTAGTGATGTGCCGAAGGTCAAATCGACTGGCAATTGAGCCTCCCATCCGAACATCAGCCGATGAGGAGAGTTGCCTCGTGGCATCATTTGATGTACTGTTGTAGACATGCCCAATGGCCGTTATGTTGCTTCTGTTCCGAAGTTAGAGTTCCAAGCATATCCAGAAGTGTTCTATTGAATCTCTCTGGCTGCGGATCTCCCTGGGGATGATACAGAGTGGTTTGTGACTTTTTTATGCCAAGCAAATCTAGTAGTCTCTTGATGAGGCGTCCCTCAAAGGGATCAGAGTGGATGTGTTGATGTAGACCATAATACACAAAGATCCACTAAGATTTTTAGCTACAGTGGACACTTGTTGATCCTTTGTAGAAAAGGCCTGGGCATATCTAGTGAAGTGATCAGTTACTACTAGAATATTTCCCTGTTCACTCAGATCAGGCTCCAAGCATAGAAAATCAATGCACCGCAACTCCATGGTTCCTTGACTCTGAGGTTCTTACTTTGTATGCATCAAATGCATGAGTGGCAGTAGCTCTCAACTTCAGCCCGTATGCAGGGTCAGTGAAACCAGTCTCTCACCAGGTTAAAAGTCCTGTCGGGCCCTAAATGGCCATGGTTTTTGTGCAGAGCAGCTATGTTTCTCGGGTATAAATGACTGCCATCTTTCTTCAGAATCGCCAGGGGGCCCCTTCGGTAGACCACTCCGTTGCCCAATTGCAACTAATCTCACTCCCTATGAAGCAGACAAGCTTCCTTTTGGGTGTCAGAAAGCAGCAAATCAGGGCACTAGCTCTCCACAGGCTTCAACACCAAGCTACAAAGATGGTCTTCCATCTGATCCTTCCTCAAGTCTTTCTTGGAGAGCCTTGGCAGACCTTCATCACCGACCTGGTTAATGTTACAATAGCCCCTGGGGACTCCAGTTGCTGGGACCCCAATTTCTTCTGCTCTCGATCCACCTCCAGCTTGATACTCTGCTCCCTGACAAAGGGCTCACACACCTTCAGTTGTCAGCTGGGTCCATACTTCTGAAGAGTCTCTGGAACCATGGGACCTTCTTGACAAAGTGTCCGCATCCCTGTTCCCGACCCCTGGATGATACTTCAGGCTGAGAGTGAATTCAGACAGGGCAGCCAACCACCTGTGACTGGTGGCATCCAGCTTTGCAGTAGTGAGGATGTAAGTGAGAGGATTATTGTCTGTCTTGATCATGAAGTCTGCCGTACAGATAAACTCTCAGCTTGTCCACCTCTGCCCACTTCAAAGCCAGAAATTCAAGCTTGTTCATGGTGTAGTTCTTCTCAGCAGGTGCTAGACTCCAACTCACATAGGCAACTGGCCGCAGACATTCGCCATGTTCCTGATAAAGCACCCTGTCTAGCACTTCTCGACTGGCATCGATGTGTAGCTTGTATGGCTTGGTTGGACCTGCGTAAGCCGGGACTGGAGCAGTCGTTAAACTCCACTTCAGGTGTCAGAAGGCCTCTTCACACTGAGCAGTCCAATGCCCCTGAATGGACTCTTTAGGTTTCCTGTGCCCTCCAGCTGTTCTGACAGGCTTCAATGGATCTGAGTCATCCTCATCTTCTTTGTTTTTCAGCAGCTCATTGAGTGGGAGAGCTATTTTAGCGAATCCCTCAACAAATCTTCTGTAATAGGAGCAGAACCCCAGAAATGACCTAAGCTCAGTCTCATTGGTAGGCCTTGGCTCTTTGTGCTCCTCCAAGGTCTTTCCGAAGACAATGATGTTGTCTAGGTATACCAACACCTTGATCAGGTTCATGTCACCCACAGTCTTCTCCGTTAGCCGTTGGAAAATAGCTGGGGCGCCAGACAGGTCTTGAGGCATGCGATCAAACTTAGAGAACCCCACTGGGGTAATGAAATTGTTCTTCTCCCGATCTTCAGGGTGCATGGGAATTTGGTATTACCCGCTCTACGGGTCTAACATGCTAAATCATTTTGCCCCTGACAGTCTCTGTAAGGTGTCTTCTATCCTTGAAGTGGTGTATTGATCGGGAATGGTCCTTCGATTTAATGTACAGGGTGGGCCATTTATATGGATACACCTTAATAAAATGGGAATGGTTGGTGATATTAACTTCCTGTTTGTGGCACATTAGTATATGTGAGGGGGGAAACTTTTCAAGATGGGTGGTGACCATGGCGGCCATTTTGAATCCAACTTTTGTTTTTTCAATAGGAAGAGGGTCATGTGACACATCAAACTTATTGGGAATTTCACAAGAAAAACAATGGTTGGTTTTAACGTAACTTTATTCTTTCATGAGTTATTTACAAGTTTCTCTTTGTTTACAGCCATTGACATGTCGCCGAGGTTTACACGTGCGGAGCGGATAGAAATTGTGTTGATGTCTGGTGAACGCAGTAACCGGGTCATTGCAGCAGATTTAAATGCAAGACAGCCTACGAGACCACCCATCTCCCATGCTACAGTTAGCAAACTGCTTGCTAAGTTTCGTGAAACTGGTTCAGTGTTGGATTTGCCAAAATGTGGACACATGAAATCTGTCACTACTGAAGAAACATCAGTGGCTGTCCTAGCTTCATTCAGCAAGAGCCCACAGCGTAGCACTCGCCGCATGTCACTGGAGAATGGCATTAGTCAAACATCCCTTTGGCGGATATTAGGTACTCACAAATGGCACCCTTACAAACTCCAGCTACTGCAGCATCTCAACAAGGATGACCCAGATCGGCGCACTGAATTTGCAGAATGGGAAAAACAAAAATTGGAACAGGACCCTCAGTTTACGCAGAAGATTTGTTCAGTGATGAGGCAAACTTTTATGTGAATAGTGAAGTTAACAAACAAAACCACCGCTATTGGTCTGACACTAACCCACATTGGATAGATCCCTCCAAGACTGTTGGAACCAAAAAATTGATGGTATGGTGTGGTATATGGGGTACAAAGATAGTGGGGCCATTCTTCATCAATGGAAACCTCAAGGCCACTGGATATGCGAAATTGCTACATGATGATGTGTTTCCCTCTTTATGCACTGAAGCTGGCACGTTCCCTGAGTTTTTCCAGCAAGATGGTGCACCACCACATTATGGGTGTCAGGTCCGAGCATTCCTAGATGAACAGTTTCCTGGAAAGTGGATTGGTCATCGTGGGCCAGTTGAATGGCCCCCAAGGTCTCCCGATCTGACCCTCTTAGACTTTTATCTTTGGGGTCATCTGAAGGCAATTGTCTATGCTGTGAAGATACAAGATGTGCAGCACCTGAAACTATGGATACTGGAAGCCTGTGCTAGCATTTCTCCTACGGTGTTGCTGTCAGTGTGTGAGGAATGGGAGAAGAGGGTTGCATTGACAATCCAACACAATGGGCAGCACATTGAACACATTTTATAAGTGGTCAGAAACTTGTAAATAACTAATGAAATAATTAAGTTACGTAAAAACCAAGCACAACATTGTTTTTCTTGTGAAATTCCCAATAAGTTTGATGTGTCATATGACCCTCTTCCTATTGAAAAAACAAAAGTTGGATTCAAAATAGCCAACTTCAAAATGGCCACCATGGTCACCACCCATCTTGAAAAGTTTTCCCCCCTCACATATACTAATGTGCCACAAACAGGAAGTTAATATCACCGACCATTCCCATTTTATTAAGGTGTATCCATATAAATGGCCCACCCTGTATAATTAATAGTCTATGCACAGCCTCAGTGACCCATTCTTATTTTGTACCACCACTACCGGGGAAGTGTACGAACTTCGGGACTCCGGGATGATGCTTGCCTCTTCAGCTCTGCCAGTTGCTCAGGCAGGTCTTCCAAGTCCCCTAGTGGGGACCCTTTCTCTAAAAGGCTTATCTTCTTGGAGGAGAATCCGATGTTTGTCACTTTTTGCACACCCCACATTGAACTCACTCTTGGAAAGCCTGCCATCTAAGGAGCTGGGTCTTGACCCTTTCCTTCCACTCAGGAGAAAGAGGAGTATTCTTTGGATAAAACTCCTTGGCAGAGATTCCATCTTTCGCTTCCCCACCAAATCAGATGGTGAGACTGGGATGGCCAGATTCACTTGTCCCAGCAACATTCGAGCTGGCATCTTCACTGGGGAGGCCATGATGTTGCGGACATTGGCCGAAACTCTTCCATTACTTCTTCGTAACGCCTTGGTTGAAACCAATTCTGGGATTATTTCCACTCCAGTATCTGCTCTCTGGCCATCCGCTTCAAGGACGATTAAAGGGCCTAGTTACTTCCAATTAAGCTTGACGAGTGCTTGTAGGCAAACCACCTGTAGTACCTTCTCACCCCGGTCCAGGCGCCATATCTTCCCCACTCCTTCAGCTGTGGCCTTCTGCTCCTGTACTAGGCGCTGGTAGGCTTGTCTCAGCATAGGGTGTAAACTAGTAGTTGGAGTACCAGGCTCCAGGACAAGAGGTGAAAAAAATGAAAAATACTGTGCTCATGAAAAATGACAGTGTAAAAAACACCCTAAAGTAGCAGCAACACTATTTGCTAGATATAAATGCAAAAGGAAGGAATATGTAGAGTTAAAGTATTGCGCTATATAATAATTAAATAATCTTAAAATATAAGTGCCAATGAAATAGTTCAAGTTCGAAGTGAGCGATTCCACTATGTGATAATAATGCGCTTACCCCCAGCTGTTGATCTCTTATTATAGGAGATCGGAAGAGGCCTGTGTGTATCTCTCCTGAGTTAGATCGTTTAAACCGGCATGGAGCCTGTTGACTTCCACGGTTGAGTCCAGATAAATTTGATCCTCTTTCTCCAGTTAAAGACATGGGGTATACCAAAAAGAAAAAAGGCCTCCCATAGCGTAAAACCGGATTACGGCTCCATTTCAACACACCATGACTTTTGGATACTGGACTTAACAAGATGTATATGTGATTGACACGCTCAAAATTTTCCACATAATTGTAAGTGCAATACTTTATTTAAAACCGATTCATTTTACTGTATTACGCTACAAGTCCTCTTTTAGTTCCAGATGCCCATCAGCAACTACCTCGCTGTAGCAGGCGTGAGTCCCCAGCTCCCATGCCTTGGCACTGGTCCCCCATGTCCAGCCTCTCTCATGCCTCGTGGCAGCTCTCCTTTCTCCCAGGAAGTCCCTGGGGTAAGATTCCTTCTATCCAGCAAAGGCTGCTGGATTCTGTGGTTCTCACTGTATAGATTACAATGCAACAGCCTGTATTAAGGACTCCATTTCCCAGAGTTCCTTGCTGCTCCTACAGTCCTCCCGTGATTGGCTGAGTCCATTCTGCCAATGAATAGTTAGGGGAAAGGGCAGAGTGGGCTGTCTCTCCTGTGAACATGTCTCTGAGAAGAAAAGAAGGGAGGGGTGAAATCACTCCTGCAGGGCTGACAAGCTGTGTCTCTGTTCAATGAGAATCACACTTACAGCACAGCTCTGCAGATTACAATGGCAGAGCATCTCAACTGATGTAATCAGCAATAATTCATTGTCTTGTTTATCGCTGGTCCACTGTGCTGTGTTGCTTAGGACAGCTGGAAAATGCAGAGGCAGAAGAAGCTCCTCCATCCCACACCTTCTCAGCAGAGCACTGGAGGTGGAAGATATTCCATCCTCTGCCTCAATCCAGCCTAAAAGCATACTTTATTTTACTAATTTCTCAGTTTGATGTCTGTGTACATGAGCTCTTACAATAACTGCTTTTATTTGAAGAAACTGGATGAATGGGTACCGAGTGTGTATGGTACATTATGTTGTCTAAAACCTGCAAAAGCGTGGTATTGTCTGAGACAGGCTTCATTTCCGAACACAGGCCAACAAGTCTATGGGATATTATTTCTTCCTTCAAATGCTGCACATAAATGCAAGAAAAAAAAAATCAAATATGAGTAAACAGCCATAAATGTTATATATTAATTATTGGATTTTGTGTTTGATATTCTTCCTTAAGTATCTTTTCTTTAATTGCACATAGTGACTGCTCTTGTGATGGCTGCTTTATAATAAACAGATGGGTTTTTCCTGTCCCTAATGGCTTTTCACATTGTATTTATGTAGTGTAAGAGGTCATTAAAAACCACAGAGTAATACTCTGATGTACATCAAGCACATCTACTCCTGTCCTCAGGAAACTTTCTGCCAACAAATTGACAGAGACTCAAGAAGAAAAGCATTAACAGATTTTCATCAAGCCCATGCTTCAGTGTGTCATGTCATGTCTTGCCCATACATTGGTTTACTGAAAATAGCAATTGTGTGCTTTTATTCATGGTAACCAACCAGCAGTCAGCTTTTCATAATATGCTGATAAGATTCTTAAAATAAGCTCATCTGTGATTGTTTGTTTTGGATTACCACAGTCTTTGTGAACCATGCTTATGACTAATTTAATAAAGTCTGCAGTATTAATACAATTTCAATACCTAGATCTTTATGCTCTTGCTGTTCCCCTGGTTCTCTAATCCTGGCCACCAAGTGTCTTTTATATATATCATTTACTACCTTCAGGTGGTCTCAATAAAACCACCTTTAGGCTGGTCATACATTATACAATTTACTTATTCAATTTCCTTTAGATTTACCTTCAACTATGTAGTGCAAGGGCCTGCCTAATCGCATACTAATTGAAGGTGTTTAGGTTTGACCTTATGTTATATGGTTTTGGTAAATCTAAAGGAAAAGTGCATTAATGAACCAGTCCCCAAATAATATTTCTACAAACGTACAAGTTCGCTTCAACCAAACTTTCATGCCTCCAACATGGAAGCAGCCATATGGAATGGCACTAGGAATGGAAAATTGCTGTATTTGATACAACTTTCAGTTTTCCAGGTGAAAAATCCTGCTTCCATGAATTGACGCCAGGAAAGGAAAATTACAAGACGTATTTGATACAATTTTCAATTTTCTTGCTCATAAATGAAGGATCAATGCATGTACTTGTTTGTCTTGGGAAAGACAATAGTGACTGGGCAGGAAAATCCATCCTGGGTGACCTGCCTTTGCCCTGATATGGCCAAGAAATGTTGGTCAGGGTCAGGGAGGTGCCTAAAAACATTTGACCGAAAATGTAGCTTTAGACATTAGTAAAAGCAGAAAAATTATATTATACTTTTTAATGGTTAAGTACATAACAATCTCAAGCTTTGGAGACAGGCAGGCCTATATTTTAGGCATGTCTCTAATTCTTTGCAAATAAAAGGCACATACCTGATTGTTTCCCTCGAGAAATTGTCAGTCAATGCAGTTGGCTTCCACAGGAGGTGGAGATATGCTGCAAATTAAATACAACTCTTGAACAAGGGTTAGTAGATCGGGACAAATATCAAAAGAGAGTAGCAGAGTAAATGAGCAGATAGATACACTTGCGATTCATGGCATATTTTATCTTAGGAATGTCATTAGTAATTTATTGTCCTAGTTATGACAGGTCCTCATTAAAATAGATGTGAAGGATCTTTGACCCAAGCCACTACTGTATACTTCATCTCTAAATTAAATATTCCATAAAAAAAGTTGTACAAAGTCTGCCCTACCATTTTGATGCCTTAAATTCTGTGGTCAGTTTTTTTACTGTGCATGGCCAGGGTAGTGGTGTGATCCTGTGAAGGATCTTTGACCCAAGCTACTACTGTATACTTCATCTCTAAATTAAATATTCCATACAAAAAGTTGTACAAAGCCTTCCCTACCATTGTGATGCCTTTATTTCTATGGTCAGGTTTTTTTTTTTTTTACTGTGCATAGCCAGGGTAGCGGAGTGTCTCCCAAGGGTGTTTCTAGGGTTCTAATAGACCAGGGGAACCTCCAGGGCACACGGATTACAATGTTGAGGAACTGGTAAGATACCATGATGACTATTCTGGAACAAATCTAAAGCTAATATAATCTTTTAAACTAAACAAAAATGAAGTGGTATAAAAACTGTGATGTTATATTATGATGAAAAAATAAACAATGGGTAAGTTGAAAAGCAGATAAAATATAGAATGTTCCAAAATTGTATAATGCATAGAATTTATAATCTCCATATCTCAGAGGAGAGCAGGGCACTCAGTAGAAGACCTAGGGCATGTTACCTGGGTGATAGGATCTGGCAGCTCCCCTGTTATCCAAAGCTGCAGTTGTGGTGTCATTTAGTGACGTTACCAGTAGTCAGACATTTCTAGCTGTTCTTACTGTAGGTAGGGATGAGCCGAACACCCCCCCCCGGTTCGGTTCGCACCGGAACATGCGAACAGGCAAAAAGTTTGCGCGAACATTCGAACACCATTAAAGTCTATGGGACCCGAACATGAGAAATCAAAAGTGCTCATTTTAAAGGCTTACAGTGGTTCCTGTCCTATGTATCAATGAAAAAAAAAGTTTTTAAATCAATAGTTTTTTCAGAATCAGTGATTTTAATAATGCTTAAAGTGAAAAAAAAAGAGAAAAATTCCTTTAAATATTGTGCGTGGGGGGTGTCCTTAGTCTGTCTGTAAAAGGGCACATCTCTGTGATGTTTAGAACATAGCCAGAGCAAAATTACATTTCCAAAGGAAAAATTTACATTTATTATCGCCAGGGATCGGCAAGGTGTCCGCTCCCGGACACCAGTGTCCGACAGGGCTGCCTGTGGTGTCCACCGCTGCCGCGGACTTTTTTTTTTACACTTCACTTTTTTTTTTTTGTCAAACTGTGCCCGACTCCTCCAAGACAGCACGGGGAGTGTGGCGCCGCCCACTCTAACTCGTGCAGTCTTGCGGAGTGATCTAGGAGGGAGGGGGCTGGTCGGCTGGTGCGCGCCTTGTCAGTGGCGGAGAGGAGAGAGAGAGGCAGGGGACGGCGAAGGCAACAGTCACTCTCTCGGCTCTCGCCGGGTCATGGGCGGCAGGATTCAGATCGGAACTGAATCAATTTGAAGAACAGCCAGCCAGACTCAGACAGTGTCACTGGCACTGCAGTCAGACAGAGGAGAGGAGCGGAGCCGTGGCCTGGAGTGGAGGACAACAAGGTGCTGCCGCTGAGTCCAGTCCAGAGTACAGTTTTCATGGTGAGTGTGTCAGTGAGGCCTGTAAATTGCACAGGGAGCCTGGGAGGGACAGGGACTGGACTGTGTGTGGTGGTCTGGCCTGCCTGGAAGGGCTGGGGCTGGCTGGGCCCTGGACACTAGTAGCACTGACTCTGACTAGTACCTGGCTGGCAGTCCTACTGACTCCTGAGGCCCTGTCTAGGGTCACA